>CABFOQ010022553.1:0-10035 GCA_900660455.1 Gephyroberyx darwinii
GGTCCCTGTCTGTATCTGGAGTTGTTATCCAGGCTGCAAACAGCCGCCGCTGCGGGAACAAGCAAACTCCATCTCACCATGTCAGAGAGCTGCCCTCGGAGAAGCCCGCCCGTCCAAGACAAAGAGAGAGAGAGAAAGATCGAGTTAGACAGATAGGGAAAAAAGAGACGGGAGACAAATGAAGATGGACAAAGAGAAGAATAGAGACAGAGAAAGAGATGGAGAAAGATATATACATATATAGAGAGTGAGAAATGGTATTGGATGGAGAGAGAGAGAAATGGTGTTCAATAGAGGGAGGGAGAGCGAGATAGAGAGAAATAGAGCGTGAGAGAGAGAAATAGAGTTGAATGCAGACAGGGAGAGAAATAGAGACACAGAGAGAGAGAGAGAGAAATGTAATTGGATGCGGACAGAGAGAGAAAATGGAGATACAGAAAAAGAGAGAAATGTAATTGGATGTGGAGAGAAAGAGAGAGAGAGAATTAGAGGCAGAAAACGAGAGAAAGACAGCGAACGAGAGAGGAATAGAGAGAGAAATGGAGGTGGATGCAGGGAGGAGAGAAAGGGGGAGAGAAACAAATGGAATTGGATTCAGAGAGAGAGAGAAATAAACACAGACAGAGAAATGTAGAGAAAGAAGGAGTTAAGAGAAAGTTACATGGCGCTCCACTGCTCCCCCAGAGTCGGTGGCTCCGACAGGGAGGAGGGTTATCAGAAAACAAACCAACCCAATCCCCAGCGAGTGGCAACGCTCCCACTGATCCTGGAGAAGCACATGTTTATTGGTACAGGCCTCCGACGGATGTGATGCCGGTCAGTAACTAGCCCCTCTATGGCCTTTCACTGGGACGGGTGCTGTTTCTACACTTTCAGTGACGTGGTTCTCAATACGAGGAGTTGTACTAACGAAGTAGGAAGTAGACTGCTCGCCAGGGTGGATTAAATTAGATCAAAACTGCAGATTTTCATGATTTTCATGCCAAAAAAAGCCAAATACTTGCCAAAGATTGTTCAGTTCATTCAGAATTGTACTATTGTCAGGGTGGAGACGGCTCTGAAACAGCATTTAGTACAATATTACACACACACACACTGTTTATTGCTGTCCAATATACCCATATAACTACAAATTCCCAATTTTGAAAATGATATATAATGCTATGAATACTGTTTTGTAACCAAGTCGTTTATCATCTCTATATGTTTTATTGGATAAACTCTTGTTTGTTGGTTTTGAAAATGCACATTTTGTACACTGCCTTTGGCATTTTTGTTGTTTCTGATAAACAGTCACGCCAATTAAGTCACTGAATTGAAATTGAATCCAGTGAGATAGATCACCACCGACACTCACACATTCAACACACACATTCATAAAATCTCACAACACACACACACACACACACACACACACAAACAAACAAAACCACGCTCTGTCTTAATGTGCCATAGGGACTCATGAAATCATCCTGCCACAGCAAGCCAGGCCCGTTTTTGGACGGTGGACAAAAGCGACAGCTCACAGTTCCTCCAGTCATATTTTATGGTTAATTATAAAGCGTTTGATGAGAGTGGCTGCTTTTAAAAGGCCAAATGGATTGGATCACAGAGAAGCTGCAGTGTTCACACACTAGACATATGGCTGGGTGTAATCGCCACAAGGTTTCAGCAAACGCTTAAAAACGGGTGCTGGCACGAGAATGCAACAACACAAACAATGCGCTTGTTCCAAACATGTAGCATTCTTGTTAATTGTGGTTTTAATTTGCAGTTGCAGACAATTCACTCATTTCAGGCTCATTGCTTGTGCAAATACATTTTCGCCCATTTTGAACGAAACGACTCAAATGCTACCAGACTACCAGCTAATGGTGTGAATCCACTCAGACATTGGTTTATCAGCTCCCCTGTTTCAACCAAGCTAGCAATCATACCGACAGCAGACTGAGGCTGACGTTGTGATGTTGTTGACCTCCCCTGACCCCATTTGTTTTACCTGCCAGTGTCTGATGTAGCGATATGCCTCTGTCTGTTATCAGTTCAGGCCTGCACCTCGCCAACTCCACCATCTTTACAGACTTACAGTGGGCCCTCAATGCAAACCATACACACACACACACACACACACACACACACACACACAGAGGTTATCTCACCCTGACACGCCAGTCATAATCAATGTCAAGTCAGGTTGTGTGCCGCATACACAACAACTCTCGAAATGAGGCCTGTAAAATGAAGTGTTCTTCTCAGCCTTATGGTTTCTTGTCTGCTCTTCCTCCTTTTCCCATTAAGCCAGGCCATCATTCTGTCAAGCCATAAGCCGAGGAAGTGCGCCTAAGAAGACACCTAATTTGTCTTGTTTTGTCATTAGCTCCGTGGCCACGAAGTGACCCGCAAAAACATGCCCTCTTATCGATTTAATGTCGCAGCAGTGATGCACGAATCGGCCGCCCTTGTTTCGGTTTAAAAAACTGAAGGGACATCACATTGTAATGTATGTCGCACATTGACGAGGGTACAAAGGACAGTGGGTTGACAAGTAGGACTGATGGCATTTGATATAGTATCTCTTCACTGCTTTGAAAACTCAACAGATATGCCACGCTGTCTGCAATGATGAACTCTTTGATAGAGGGCTGCCTCGATACATAAGGGCAAAGCCACTAGGAAACCGTCTCTGCCTGCTCCTGCTGCTTTTCATCTACATCTACTGTATGTCTTGTGGCAACCAAAGAGGAAGACATTAGTTGGTTACGTGGCAATGGCATATATATATATATATTGGCATATATTGGTAGTTGACAAGGGCAGCAGCAGGCTAGAGGCGGCAGAGCATTAATTTGCGCCCGTGTGCTGCCCTCCTCCTCCCACTCAGCGCTCAGTCGACTGGAGGGATGGGGGAGGGGTAAATGTCAAAAAAACATCAAAACACAACATGCAAGCAGGTAACTAAACGCACCCCCTCCGTCCCCTTTAACACAAAAATATAATTATGGAATATTATTCTAGTAGCTAATAATATGCTGTCAATTGAACGATTCGCACAAGACACATAAGTCGCTGAAATAGTGTACTTAAAACCTCCAGTATCAGGTGAGAACAAGAGGAAAAGTGCTCTAAAGACAGAGGTATGTCTGTCATCATGAACGTTTTTATGTTATGTTAGCTAGCTAATGATTACGATTGATTGTTCACTGATAACGTGCTAGCTAACCTATAGGTAGCTTGATGTAAGGCAGGAGTGGCTTAGCTAGCACCCAGCAGAAACTTGTCTTAAAAATGTAAAACATAATACCAGTAGTTTTTTGTTTCATAGGTTAATTCATGAACAATCAATTGATGGTCTTCAACTCTATAGTTGCTGTAAATGGTGTTTGTATGTTAGGAGATAGAAGGTTCTCAGGCTCTTGATGATCTCGCCTAGGGCACCAACTACGCCAGGAACGCCCCTGATGAAATCCAAGAATCTCGATACTCGTGTCCTTGTGGGGAACGTTCCTCCCAAGTTGTGTCGTGAGCACAGAGAAGCATCCTTACAGTTTGAAACGGATTATGTGCTTGATGTCGTGCAATCACGTAAAACACACAGTTGTTTAGTTTCCCTGTTACAGCGATCTCTGTACTATTTGGACGTGAAGCGTCGTTAAACTTGCAATCTTGGGTCTTCACGTTCATTCTTGTAGGCCAAGTTACCACACTCAGTTGGCAAGTTAACGTCTAGGATCTTTGCAATTGTACTTTGACCATTAGATGTTACCTCAAACGTGCCATGGAGGACACAAGAATGCACAAGAACAAATATTGAGAAAGACCTTTCGATTTAGAGACAATGTAGACAATGTCACCGACAGCCATGTGAAACTTAGAAGGTATCATTCCAGCTCACTCCAATTGCTCATCAAGATCGATGTCTACTTTTCTCACAGACGGTGTTCTTTGCCACTTCGTATGTGTCTTCTTCACATTCAGTTTCCAGGCAACTGAAGGGCATGGGGGGACGACAGCAGTGCAGAATGCAGGACTGGCATAGCTGTAGGAACTTGACAAGTTTAATAAAGACAGGCAGAAGAGGCGAAAGAAGGGGAAAAAAACAAGAGGAGCCGGCGACGACTGTGGGTCAAATGAACAACGAGAGGGTGGAAGAGCAGCACAGCGTCTCACAGATGTCTTCCAAGACTCCCACATGAGCAAAACAAGACCAAAGCCAGGCCTTATCTGCGGTAATGAAGTTATTAGTGTTTCATAGGCGATTTGCTTCGGGGGTGATTCAACCGAATGACCTCACTCGATGCTGCTGTAGAGAGAGCAGTCTGCCACGCTGAACCCACAACTCCCCAAAGCTCCTCTGATACCAATAGACGTGGAATGTTTTACTTGGCTGCGCTACATGATGCAATGCTTGGAATTTAAGCAGGGCCTGATTTTTTTTTTTCAACGTAGGCAAGGATTTTTCTTTGGAGAGGGCAGGCAAAAGGCTGTTTGAAGCTCGGCTGAGAACACCCGGTAGGTTTTTAAGGGGGGTAGCTTGGAAACTTAATGATTCAATGAGAAGTTTGTGGAAACTGTTGCATACTTGAGTCTTTTATTGCCTGTTTCATCCAAGATTCAAAACGCTCCATTTCTGCTACTCACATTCAGATGTTTTACAAGATTTTTACGGCTGCTGTAGTCGCGCAAGGTAATATTTATTATAAACATGAAATGGTTTCTTTTTCAAAAACTACTGAAGATAAAGATTTTAGTACACCATAAAGCTAAGATGGCGAGATGTGAAACCAAAGGAGGACAATAAAAGCTGAACTAAACCAAACACAGCACAGATCTAGGTTCACTTTTCTCAACAATAATATATCACCAGATGAGAAGCATGTTTTGTTCTTCGCTGAGGAAACGCTCTCTCCAAACATGAAAACACAGCTCTCCTATTTCAACAAACAGTCAAGACGAGAGGGAAGGAATGGACTTCAATAAGCGTAAAGTTGCATGTCACTTGTGACTGTATACACTGTTCCTCCATTATAACGTGAACAGGTCTGTCATTGGCTTTGTTTGTTTGTAAAAAATAAGCTGAGGAGAGACCAATGCACAGCAGTATGTTAACGTGCATGTAGCCATCTGTATAACTCTGCAGGGGTGGCAGCTTCAAAGAGGACTGCTTTGAAATGTACTTAACATAGTATATCACATCTCTGTATAGTCTCACTGTTGAAATCTACTTGAATACTTTCTCTAAAACCTGCTCTAGTCATTGTAAACACTTAAAAAGTGTGATTCAATTTGTGCTTAAAGTAGTGAGAATGAAAATATATTCTATCTAAGTCCTGCTAATAGAAAAAAAGCCCCATATGTTACAGACTTCCACTGATTTTCTTCCTTACACCGTCTCGTTTTTGCCATTTCTCAGTTTTACAGTGCTGTCTTTAACAGTTTACACTGAATTACCATGTGTTGACATATTTATGTTGCAGGAAAACCCCACTCAGTGCTGTGCGAGTCTCATATTTCAGCATCTGTGGAGGGATGTGAGGCAAATGCCTATGTGATAGTATGTGATCAAAAGCTATTACACAACCTATCATGCTCTTCATTTCAGAAAGAGATTCCCACAGATGTGTGCAAGTGCAACTAACTATTTACATGCCATGTCAGACGACTCAACATGCTCATTTCCAAGGTATTTCCCAATGATGCTGTCCATTTCTTATACAAAATCTGTGTCCCCAGACATCCTTGTTTATCAGTGATGATAGACGTGGAATGTGTGTGTATATATGTGTGTGTGTGTGTGTGTGTGTGTTTACTTGTGTGTATATGTGTGTGTGCACATCAGAAGACAGCTGCAGGAGCTGTTGTCTGAGTTAATAACTGAAACATATAAGCATCAAACAACAGAACAGAAACGCTCTCCGTGGATAGCCTCCACTGGCTGGACAGTTTGTACCAACTCCCACCACTGTGATAAGGTGTGTGTGCATGGCTGCATATGTGCACGTGCGTGTGTTTGTGCATGTTTGCTTGTCAGTTGGGTGGTGAAGGAATGCAAGTCTATTTGATTGCGTTTGCCTCAGTCGGTGTGTGCTTGTGTGTGTGGCCTCCCTCACAGTGAGTGTCCCACAACAATTCTGACAGGAAGTAGATAAAGTAGAGTGTGTGTGTGCGTGCGTGCTGTTGTGTGTGTCCAAACACAGTGTAGGTACAGACAGCCCAGTGTGGACACATCTCGGTCAGGTTTGGCAACACATTTCCATGGCTGCGGTGGAAGTGTGCTTGCAAAGATAAGCCCTGAGGCGTTCAGGCTTTTCACACTGTGTCTTTATTCCACTGGGGTTTGGTGACAACTCCTCCCCTCCAAATCGTGTCCAAGTCAGCCAGGTTTGTTACTTCAAGGAGTTCACAGTTACATTGAGGCACCACGCTTCACACAAAACTCCAAATCATAGCATGACTGAAGGTATTAAAAGTACCTGTGTGTGAGGTTGTGAAATGTGCTTCTGTGTGTGTGTGTGTGTGTGTGTGTGTGTGGTCTCATCCACGTCTCGATCTAGATGTTTTGGATTCTTAAGGTTAACCGCTATCAGTTTGGGAATACTATTCTTCTCACATCAACTTTGGATTTTTGCTCCCTTCTTCAGGTAGAATCATATCTGCAGTTCCCTTTATTAAAATCCCTATTTCAATATCTTATGTTCCTATTGGAGTCACGTCTGGGGCCCAGCGACTGACACAATAACCTGATATCTTACTCGATTGAAATGCCATGGAGCAATAACGATTTGCCACAGCAAACAGCTTGCAAATAAAGCTTGTCTCCCTGAGCGGTAATAAAAAGCCTCATGTGGAAGAGGTTATATTAGGGCTGTGAGAAATCAAATAGATAGGATCTGTAGTGCTTTATTTCACTCAAAACTCAGAATAAAAGAGTTGTGCTGTTCTATGGGGCAGGGCAAATATTGAAATATTGAAAAAGGAGTGAAACGAAGTGAGAGGACTTGAGCAATATGTGTGGCAGTGTCCCAATAGCCCAATATGCTGAAATGTCAGCTTGATACACCTATATGCACACATACACAGGCCCCCTTTTACACCTGGCATTACCCTGCATCTCATATCAGGATTGTGTCTAGATCCGATGTAGCTGGATTATTTTTTCACCTGGCATTAAAATGCATCTCTGGAATCCTATTTCACTTCCCCTCACTGAAATGCTGAATGTCACACATTGCATTTACACTTTTTTGTTAATATGGCGTCTCTGACCACCTCTGGAGGTGGTTTAGATCAGTGGTTCTCAATCCAGTCCTCAAGGACCCCCTGTCCTGGAGGTTTTAGCTCCAGCTCTACTCAGGCACACCTGAACCAATTAAGGTATCATGAAAACTGGAAGCCTCTAATTGGTTCAGGTGTGCCTAAGTAGAGCTGGAGCTAAAACCTCCAGGACAGGGGGTCCTTGAGGACCAGATTGAGAACCAGATGATCAGCTCTTCAATGTGTCCTGGGTGCAATTACACCTGGATTTTATGTGGGGGTTTTTTTTACAGTCCAATCCATGCACATTCCATTGACATGCACAGGATGTGTGCTAATGCAGTTGTAAAGGGGATCACATACACTGCACAGCCTCCAGTGAAACAGCGCAGAACAAGTCCTTTGTTTTACCTTGTGGTTTAATTGGTAATAATAGAGTCTGTGCAGAAGCGCTGTAAAAGCCACAGCAACCACACCAGACACCCTGTTAGTGGTTAGTGGATGACCAGCACCTCGTCGTTATGCAATAACTTTACCTCTAAAACTTAAAGAGACTCTATAATACTCTAAATAAACACTTTTATGACTTTGCACACTCACAACTGTAGTCAAAGTGTAAGTTAGTGTAGGGGAATGCCTTAGATTTAGTTACATCTTGCTAGCTAGCTAGGCTAGGTAACGCTAGGTAAGTCAACAGCTGTGTAAACAAACCCATGATGCATCTTTTGCATTGCTATGCAATGACAGCAGTAGATGGTGTTGTGTATGCTAGCAATCATTGACAAACTTCTTTCTCTGAAGTTGGGGTAGTGGGGTTCTTTTTTGAGCTACAGGAAGTGGACAATTGGCAGCCTCCCCACTGGGGCCGCTGTTATTTTTTCAACACCCCCGCTGTAGTGCAACAACAACAAAGCCAGCAAGCTAGCTATAGCGGTATTAAAACACAATGATGGAAAACTTTGAAGAAGTTCTTGCAATCTTACAATGTGGCAGTCAACCAAATCATTCAGTGACCCGTGTACGTTCCTCCAAACAGTTCCACTATTTTGGAAGGGCACAGCTGCATCTTGAGTGAAACTCCGCCTTGGATGACTATGATTGGTTTTCAGAAGTACAAGCAGCCCTGGGCATTTTTCCTGCTATGCCACAATGATAAAGTTCTCAGACCTAAAACACTAAAGGACGCTTGTGCAACGTCTCTATACCACAGAAAAACCTGACATCCGTGTCATTCAAGTTGCAGAGATCAACAACTTTACAAGTCATCTCAGTCAATAATCCCTTTTAGTATGTAGAGTGCCTACTAACCTTTAACCAGAGATATCTTTGAGCCTTCTACATAAACAAAGGCTAGCAAGGTCACACAAGCTTGTTGTCCTGCCTGCATGCCTGTGGAGTCCAGACTCCAGTTTTAGTAGGAGATAACCTTCCCAAACACAGGGGTCCTGTGACTTGGGGCCAAATGAGTCACTGATTATCTCTCTTTACAAAGGTCAGCACCGCTATAGCTCTGGATGTGAGCGTCCACCGGCTTATCTGTCACCTGGCCTCCATGGCCAAACAGGCTCCTGTGTGAAGAGGTAAGAGCAGAGCTGTCAGAGGCCCTGGGTGCTATCTGGAGAGGGTAAACAAGCTGGGACCAGAGCTGCAGTGAGATAGAAAACAAGACAGAGAGGTCTGAAAGGGCGAGAGTGGGAGAAAGAGGTAGAGGGAAGCCCGCCTCACCCCTCAGGACATAATTAGGCTTCCCCGTTCATACTACTGGAGCATGGTAGTGAGTTCCCAGGCGTCTTTTTTTTTTTCTAAGTCTTTTGATTGGCTAGCCGGAGTTTGTATTGTAGCTCTCTTCTCGTCTTTTACAGCTGGGTGCCTTACAGTGGGAAGCACGTAAATGAAAATGTTGGACAGCACCTATAATTTGAGTTATCTTGCAGAATGCTAGGAAAGTTAAGTGAATAAAGATCTACTTTTGTGTCTTTTGAAAAACCTCTTGTGAAACATCTTCTTGTCAACACTGATGCTTTCAACCGTCCCTGCTAGCAAATGCTATTGAGTGTGTGTGTGTGCGTGTGTGTTTGTGTGTGTGTGTAATACAAAAAGGGCAAGTGATTGTCTATGTTGTCTAAATTCTAACTGCGCCTTGTAATTATACACAATCAGCAGCAAAATAATGTCAGTTTTGCCTTTCTCTGTGTCAGCAGATGATTTTTAAGATGACTTCTGCTTCTTGCTTTTAACATGTATTTATCCAGGGAGTCAACTGAGCATGCATGTTGTTTTCCAGTAACATCCTGTTTCACATTCATACAGTTCCACACATTCACACCTGGGAGTTGCTCAGTACAACCAGTCGCCTGTTTGCCACTGAGCAGCTCCGCCGTAGCAATTTAAGAGCCTTGCTCTTAGGCTCTTAATAAGAGAAGGGAAGGCGTTACTCATTGTTTTCCCCCAGCCGGTCCAGGGATTTGAACCAAGGACCTTCTAGCCACAAGCCCACCTCTTAAAGCTCTAGGCCAACACAGCCCCTACTGTTTTGTTTTTGAGATGTTTTATTAAAGCACCCCAACAGTCTCCCTCTCTCTCTCTGTCAGTCTCTCTCTCTCCTTGATAGCTGAACTCGGACCAGTTTAATGAGCTCATTTCATTTGCTGGAACCCCTATGCAGAACAAATGTCCCGACTTAATCAACGCTGGCTGGCTGATTGCAATTCTGCCATGAAACTTGCCTGCTCTATTTGAATCACGCTTGGAGCTGCTATCGTGACCTTGCTGTGCCCCCATCTC
>CABFOQ010022555.1:0-11147 GCA_900660455.1 Gephyroberyx darwinii
GCACAGGAGCAGCAACGGCACCATGCCAGGACACCAGAGGGCATGGTAGTCCACCCCAGGACCAAAGCCAAATCCCAGTCCCTGCCCCGAATGTTGCAGCCTGACAGCCTGCAGTATGTGGACATGACCTCGTCTGGTCAGGAGCTTTACAGGAGGGTCAATGGCCACCCACTGTCACCCCATGACCTTTACAGGGCTCCCCGCTGGCCGGAAAATGGCAGACCGGCTAGCGCTAGCCAGCTGTCAATGACACCAAAGCCACGCTTCACCCGACCCCCCAGACCCCCTTCTTATGAGGTGCACCAGCAGATCAGGGGAAGCTGTGAGGTGTTGTCTGGCAGAGACTCAGCTGTTCCCCAGGCCAGGGACCGAACACCGCTTCCCCTATCCAGGACAGGGGACCCCGAGATGGACTATTTTGCACAGGACTCTGGACCTCCAGGATACATCCCACCCCCATCATATAAGAGAGCCCCTATAATGAGAGGGGGTCGCCGGGGCTATGGTGAAATCGCCGTTGACTACAGGTAAATTACTCTTTTTAAAATCTAAAGAGCTGGTTTCATAGACATAGATTAGGCCTAGTCCAATGCCAAAACAATATCCATGTGTTTTCTTGGATTGGTCTTGCCTTGTCAATGGATAATAGCTGCTATACGGTACCTCAAATGGATCACTGATTGTAATTTGAGTTATAGTATCTTGAATGAAAGTTGCAAAATGTTTATTTTCCATGTATCTCAAACCCATCAAAAAATGATATGAATATACTTAGAAAGTATCTGGCCAGATGAATCCATATTAAGGCTTTAACAGAGAATACCCTTAATGTATCATATCATACCTATGTACAGCTCCATGTACAATTAAGTTTAGAAATGTGGAAAAGCTGAAAATGGAGCGCCCAATATGATTATTTATAAATAAAGCTAAAATAAGATAGATCTAGATCTAAAATCAAGTTCTACTGGATTCTCTCATTCACTGTCAATGGAGCAGCTCCAGTCTTCTGGTTAGATTTGTTCATGTTTATAAATTGCTCAGTGCAGTGAGGATACATGTTGTATTTTGAAATTGTTTTCTATTCTTTTATTACTTGTTTTAGTCATTGCTATAAATAGGAAGGATAACTGTTTTGTTGTAACTATCAGGTACAGAGGGGATGTGTACCAGCAGATGCAGATGGCTCCAGATGGATCTCACTGGTTCACCAGACATCCGGCAGGTTCCTGGCCTGACCCCCAGAGAGAGAGGGGTGTACCCATCCAGAAGCAGCTCTACCCTGTCTATACTGCCCAGGAGCGCCCCGGTGGAGGGGTCCAGTACATCCCCTTTGATGACCCCCGCGTTCGTCATATCTCCTCAGCCCTGGGTGACAACTCCCTGACGGATGCCGACAAAATCCGCCACATCCGCAATGAGCTTCCCAGCGTCACCGTGTCGGAGCCTGTATCCGACGACAGTGCCTTTTTACCCCCACCATTGGGGCCCTTCATCGCGGCCAAACCAACCGATGATGCCAGCCAGACGTCTTCTAGCAACTTTGACAATGACAATAACAGGTGGCACAGCGATTTGCACAAAGAGACTGTCAATAACTTCCCAGCAACTGACCAAAACTGCAACAGATATCCCAAAAACCCACGTCCTCCTTCCTCGCCCTCTTCAGCCTTTCAGGTCAAATTAACAACTTCCTCCTCATCCCGCCAGGGCTCCAGCTCAGATCAGAGCTTTGCAGAAACGATCACCCAGGTGAAGAAGATTGTCCCAGATTCAGGGCAAGAGAATAACAGGAACAGTAAGAGAAGGGTAAGTGAAACCATCTTCTGCCTTGTGTCTGTCCCCATTCACACGCCGACTAACATTAATAAAGACTCAGCGGCAGATCAGAACAATAACAAGACAATATCAAGCCTGACTGTCGCCAACACAGACAGCATCACTGCAGGCCACATAGAGAGCCGGAGCAAGTCGATGACCGAGATGCCCATCAGACCCCACCACTCCCACTTCCACACCAGCAGCACATGCTCAATGAGGAACTACAAGAGGGCTCCTCTAAGAAAGGAGATAATAGATGCCTGGGCCCTCCAAGCCAGTGAAGACAAAGAGCTGTGCTATGCCGGGTCCTGGCCTGGTAACCAATACCGCAACCAAGAGACCCAGACCAACTCACCATTGACGGTGGTGAAAAGCCCAGTCCCCCAGAGTCCTCCTGCGGGACTGGCACAGGAGCCTGGCCAGTCTGCCTCAGACACGACCACAGATAGTGGTGTAGGGACAGATAATAGCTCTTCTTATGGCTACCCCATGGCAGGCCAGAAGAACCTCCATCCCTCCAGCAACAGTGCATTCTCCCGTCTCGGCCTCAGTCCAGCCCAGCCACCACCACTGCAACCCTCACAACAAACCCCACCCCCGCCATCCAAGCAGGAGAGGGGCCAGGGAGACCAGCAGCCATCCTCCCCCAGGAAGTGTAACTCCACTCCTCCAGACAGTGCAGAGCAGGTAGCCTTTGGTCAATTCCTCCTGAAGCCAGTGAACCGACGACCCTGGGATGCCATAGGGGAGCTAGAGTGCTTCAACAAGGAGCTCCAAGACACAATCAGCAAGAGACCCAATGTGGACCAGAGCTTTGAGGATCTGGATGAGGTGCATAAGAACATATTAGAGCTAAGTAAATCAGGAGATCAGAACCAGAACCCAACACATTTGACTACGAGTCCAGACCCAGGCAGGGAAGCAATCAGTCTTCCACCAATGCACATAGATAAACCCAACAATCTGAAAGCCAGATCAGATTCCTGGGCTTCTACCACTGACCCAGACTACAGGGATGTGAGGAGTGCATTTTACAGGCCACAGGCCAACACCAGACCAACAACAGATGAGCTATCCACACTCCCACAGCCCAGCCCCAGAGACTATTGCCTCCTTTCCTCTGTAGCCACACACACTGACTCAAACCGGGTCTACAGACAGGACATCCCAGTCCCCCAAGAGTCCTTGCTCAGGGATGTAGGGTTAACTGTCTACACAGAGACTCCTGGAGGTCCTGGCGAGCCAATCCAACGTTCGCTCTCAGTCCCTTCTCCACTCGATCACCAGGAGCTTAGTCAGTCTGTGCATCTGTCATGGGAGAGCAGGACAATGCTTGTTAACAATAGTTGTAGCTCTGATCACAACTCAAATAAAGAGCTTCAAGCTGAGATGGAGGCTGAGAGAAATGCTAAAGCAGGTAACATGCCGCGATTTGGGGGTGAGCCGAATTTGAACATCTGTAGAACCAGGAGTGAAAACAGTAGATCGCCCAAAGGTGAAGGGTCACCACATAGAACCAGGCTGAACAGGGAGGCTACATTTGTTCAGAATGATGATGTTGATGAGAGATACACCATCACTGAGCCTCTGAAATATAAAAATGAGTCAACAATAGCAGACAAGCACCTGGAGAACCTACTGATTCAGGAGAAAGCCAATGCTCTCCCTGCAGAGGACCTCAGCAACCTGTACGAGGTCAAGTATGCAAAAGGAATCCCTGAGAATGAGTCCATCGAGCAGAGGGCAGCCAGGATCCTGGGCATAGCTGTTCCAGTGGAGGCCTTGGGTGTGGCTGATAAACAGGTTGAAGACAAGCAGGAGGACCCAGACATCACCGTAGCCACCAACACCAGTGTAGATATTACAGCCTCCCCAGTAGAGACTGAGAAACACAGTTCAGGCAGAGAGATGCAGCATGTGACAGAACAGTGTGAGCAAGTGAAGGAGGAGTCCCCGATTAGCCAGGGACAGCAGATGGAGGAAGACAAGGAGACAGGATCAGGTGTGGACCACATTGAGGGTGAAGACGGACAAAAGCGCAGCAACAACCACAGTGACAGTGAAGACAACCACGACAGTGAGACTCAGCCAGCGGTGGTGCTGGACCTACCTGAGTTCCCACCCAGTAAGCTTCCCCTGTCCCTGCCTGTCACCCCTGATGAGAAGCTAGCACGGAGCATGTGCAGTGGGGAGAAGAAGGGGCGTGGTGGAGCCTCCAAGCTAATTGAATCCTTGCAGGACAAGCTAAGCTCTTCTGCCTCTTCGTCAGCTACGTCTCTGGGCAGTTCAACTACAGAGAGAATGGCCCGTCTAAAGGAGTTGGACTCTGTGTCACGGATAAGGCGCCTCAGTCTCAAAAGTTCAGACTCTGGAGGTGAGGCTGATTCTGAGGAGAGAGATGGAGACACAGAGAAGAGTAGTGAACAGGAAGAGACGGAGAGGGAAATTATGGAGAAACCACAAGAGGAGGAGGAAAAGCAATTGGAGGAGGAAGAGCCAAGTATGCATGGGAACGCACCTGAAAAACATGAAAGGACAGAACCTGAAGAAGAAGAGAATGAGGAGGTGTATATGGAAGAAGAGCAACGAAATGAAGAACAGGCAGAAGTAGAACTAAAAATCAATGAAGACATCAATGCTGAGATTGCACTACAAGCAGAAGAAATGGAAGGGAAAGAAGAAGAGGTTGAATTAAAAACAGAGGAGTCAGAAGGAGAGGTAGAGGTGGAGCTGAAAATAGTAGAGGATAACAAACAAAAGCCTTTGGAGAAGGAGAGAGACGGAGAGAATACACCAGAGGTCAGCAGAGGGGAAGTAGTGCAAGAGGATGAGCGAGAAGAGTTGCCCAAGCCGAAGCGGCGCACCCGGCTCCAGAAGCCTCCTTTGCTTCCCAAACCTCGCAGTGTGCCCAAGAGAGAGATCACCCTGCCACTCAGCTTCAGCAGCGGGACCTGTGGCTCCACCAGTATGGAGGACGAGGACATGCTCTCTGTCTCAGGTGGGTACAACGGAAATAACAGATTAACGACTTCATATGCCTTCCTCCAGAGGGAAGCAAAATCAGCACATAAAGTTTCTGAGACGCTGTGCATTGAAATAGAAATACTATTGCATGTCATCCTATTGCTGTTAGTTTTAGATTTCCAAGTTGATCATATCATTCTGACTTGAGCCCTTATCTGTTCTTACCTCGTTTCTTTTTTTTCAACAGACTCATACGACCCCAGTCGAGTGGAGAGAGTGTGAACTCTGACGTTGCCTTGACCACTGTGGAAATCTGGCTGGCTCACGATAACAGCTTTCCCAACAACAAAGCTTTCATCTCACCCCATGGTCAGTCAGCTGTGACCCCCCCAACGTTGTTACACAATACTCCTCACAAAAGTGACTGTCCTGGTGCTGCGAGAGCATTTTTACAGCCAAATAGGTGCCGCTGGTGCCAATTCTCCAGGCCTTCACTCCTTTTCAGCCTCCTCATCCTCCTTCCATTCAGTCCACCTCTCAAGTTTATTTGCTCAAACAAGTGATCTTCCTCCTTTTTGAATTTGTCTTATTTTGCTTTCTGGAAAAATGCATGTCATTGATCCCCTCTGCACTTGGGCTCCTCTTGACCTTTAGTGTTGAAACATGAATGTAAAAGTGCTTCTGTTCTTCAAACAAAAAGAAATGTAATAGAAAAACAATATAAGAAAAAGGTATTGCGTTACAATCAGTGTTAACCTACACCAAATGTAAATAAGAAAGAGGTATAAGATTTTATTAATGAAAAAAAAAGGATTTAAAACATTTCATTGTGGAAGAAATGTATATTTTCTTATCTATGTTAAGAAAAGACTAGATTTTTGGAAGTGTAGTCGTGGGGTGTATTACCAATAACAAAACCCTGTGCTCTTTATTCTTATACTTGTGTGATAGAGAATGTACTTAGAGAGCCTGGATGGGATTGAGAAACACTGTGGTCTTCGAATAGTTTCACTCAAGAGCAATATTGTTATTGTACGGGGCTTTCGTGACAAATGTTTTAAGTAGCAGTACGTCTGCAGTGCTGATCTCAAACGCCTGCTAAAGCTACACCTTTGGTACAAGTGTCAGGGATGTTGCACTGCTAAGATTACTGGCTCTGTATTACCTGTGAGCACCTGATAATCTCTTCAAGCACTCATTGCACCTGGTCTGTTGCGTTTTCAGTGTTACCCCCCTCCCCCATCTCCTCAGCCTCCCGGTTTTCCGGTGCCATCAGTTGTGCTTGTTCTCTCAGCATCAGCAATCGCAACGTGTGTCAGAAATACCTGATTTTGCAAATGTGTTTATTTTTGTTAATCGATCCTCATACTGTACAAAAAGAAAATATATATTTTAATGCATTAACAGAAGTTTATATTTAACCATACAGTTTTCTTTGCTCACATCTTAGTTTTAAGATTCACATGTGAAAATATATCTAATTTCAGAAGTGCTTTTTTTGCAAGAAATGATAGATGTAGCTATATTGATCGCAGTGTGCCTTGTACACACTACTGTTTCTGTGGAGAAGTTCATTTGTGTGTAACACAGTATTTTCGGTGTACAAATCTTCATTTTACTCATTTAAACTGGACACCAGTAATCCATTTTACTTTTTTCAATAAAAACGTGTCGTTATTTTGGCAATAATAATGAATATTAAGCTAAAGATGCTCAATATTGATGCTGTACAGAACCTTGCTGTTGGAATATGTATTGCGGTATCTGAAAGTGTTCAATAATTTAACGTAACTTTTGACATGTTAGTGCTTTATAAGTCGAGAACATAACTGGCAGTTGTTTCACACGCTCTTCACTTATGGGGTAGCAATACAAGAAGGTTGAATAACATACCAAACTAAACTACGTGCTATGCATTGGACATCAACATTTACTGGGTTCAATACCAAATTCAAAGCTAAAACTGGCTTTTCAACATTTGCTTGTTTTGCTCGTTTGACCATGTCACTTGCAAGACTTTGCTGTTGTCTTTAACCCCCATGATTCACCTGTATTTGGCATTGAACTTGTTGGATCTGGTTCTAGATGGTTCTTGCATGAAAGTGGTTTTGACTTGAGTTCATCAGTGAACGTTGGGTAAGAGGTTTGTCATTGTCCTGTTATCAACCCAGTATCTGTACCTCTGTGTTCCAGGTAGACTAATGTTATCTGGCCATTCTCATAGATCTTTTGTACTGCAAGTTATTTGTAACATATAGACTATTGGTGCACATCTTGCTTTGATATTTTCTATTTTCATACAGAAGTCTGTACAGCTTTTTTTGTATGCGCTGGCATCCATTTTTTTTCTGTGCATGAAATGCGTAAGACGTTACAGAGAAAAAGGTGTATTTGCATATAATTGCATTTGGTACTATATAGTCTATCCAATAAACAACGGTTATATTTCATATAATGCATATTTTATTTTCAAAGGTTATGCTACATATTTAAAACAGAACAAGGTATTTTTAGATTATTGTGAAAAGGGAACCGTTTCTGAGGGCACACTTGTCTATACTTACGACATTAAGAATGATCATAAATACAGACAAGTGTGTGTTATTATTGTACAATACTGCAGACTATTCATAAATAAAAGTCTTTGCATGTAAATCTTTGCCTGTGAATTTATTGTGTCCGTTTAAATCTGCTTTTGATTTAGTGCAAAGAAAAAAGTTAGGGAAAGTTCATGAATTTCATGGCATAAAGGCAGGATAATAATACTGTAATAATGATAGTGACTAATAGTGTGATACATATTTTCCATGGGGATCAATAATCTCTTTGCTTGCTCCCCTCCACAAGGAGGTCAAAGGTCAGGGTAAAGCAGATTCAGTCAAAAGAAGTCCTCTTGTGTTCTTTATAGAATAATGTGATAACAGGGTTTGGAGAGCGAATCATGATGGAAGTTACGGGACCATCAAAAGACAGATAACAGCATTTTCTCTTGGCTCCTTGCCAGCCTAGCCAGATGGATACCCGATGTGACCGGGCCTTTGATCTTTCAAGTTTCTTGTCAAGTACTAGATAACAATGCAAACACCATCACCAGTAATGAAATTCTTGTCTTCCGCGTCAACTCAACTTAACACAGTAAATAATAAGACAAATAAGTAAATGAGTAAAGTAAATAAGTGATTAAGGAGAAATAAGATCAAACTAATCAAACCAAACAGTAATAAGGTGCAGAGAGCGGTGTAGTATAAATAATATTAAAAAAGTATTTACCTAGGAAGAGTAAAATATAATAAAGAATAATAATAGAGATATTTACAGAGTGAGGTAGACAAACAGGTATGCAACCTTAAAGTGGCCAAGTGTGTGTGTGCAAGTGTTGTCAGCAGTTCAGTAGCCTGATGGCTTGTGGGTAGAAACTGTCTCTGAACCTGCTGGTTCGGGTCCGGATGCTCCTGTACCGTCTGCCAGACGGTAGGAGTGTGAAAAGTCTGTGGCTGGGATGGCTGGGGTCCGAGAGGATCCGCTGGGCCTTCCTTCTGCAGCACTGGCTGTAGAGGTCCTGGATGGCTGGCAGCTCAGTCCTGGTGATGCGTTGAGCCGACCTGACCACCCTCTGCAGAGCTTGTGATGCTGAGCCGTGATGTGGCTTTGTGCA
The DNA here is from genome assembly GCA_900660455.1 of Gephyroberyx darwinii. Classification (NCBI taxonomy): domain Eukaryota; kingdom Metazoa; phylum Chordata; class Actinopteri; order Trachichthyiformes; family Trachichthyidae; genus Gephyroberyx; species Gephyroberyx darwinii. The sequence continues at coordinate 8,441 of CABFOQ010022555.1, forward strand.
TATATTCTAGAGTTGTTCCGATGCCTCCGATACAGCCTAAAATGCTGGATCCGGTATCGGCGAGTACGCAAGTCTATGCACCGATCCGATATCACGTAAAACGGCAATGTGTACAGTATGCAAGGCTTTAGCTTCGAAGGGTGGCACTAGAGTTGGGGAAAGGGGGGGGGAAAGGACAAACTGCAGTAGCAGATGTTATTTCATACATACAACGACAGCAATCATATCACATCCATACAGGGTTAGTAGTATACAGCTGTTAAAAAATAATATATATATATATATATATATACAAATGGAAAAAATGGTATCGGAACATCTTCATTGTCTCAACAACAAATGCACTCTGTCTCCCATACCGATGGACCATAAGTCTTTCTCCTTGAACCCCGAAAATACCCAAAGTTCAATAGTGTGACAAAAGTATCGACTGTGTTTTAGCACTCCTAAACCTATTTTGGAGTTGAATTAGTTTAGCACATCCACATGGATTGGATGGAAGAGGGCCATTATGGTTGTAATTAGCTGTAATTAAAATGTAATGTCAAAAAGATGTGTGATCTTGTCATTACCTTCAGAGGAACTCTTTTATGCCCCAATATATGGCACATTGTGTCTCATGTTCTACCGTAGCAAGAACTCTTAGCTCTCCTATGTCCTTAGGGTTAGGCTAACCCTAACCCTAGAAAGGGGAAAAAAAGATAGTGCCGTTCTTGAGGCTTCAACAGCAAAACCATCCCATGTCAAGGACAAAATAAACTCGAGTGGTGAAAGTCACCCAGCGGTCATCAGCGACATCTGCAGGACAAACAGCGCCACTGCAAGGAGAGGAAGCTTAACCCACATTGTTTCACCGTTGTCATTTTAACTTTTACGTCAGTATATCTGACTAGCAAGAATCTCACATCTTCTGTTAATATTTCAAATAAATAGCGTTACCACTTTCACCGCATCCCTTTCAGGAAAATGTATCAGAAGATGATAACACTCAACCCCCGTCCGAAAACACCCACTCACACGTGATTAGAAAGGGGAAGAGGTTTGAGGCAGATATGAAAAGCAGTTCACACCTTTTAACCACCCGGGCTTCCCTGATGCAGAACCAGGAGTAGATACAGCCGTTATCACAGATATAGTGATAAGGAATGATTCAATATTGAGCTTCACTAGAAGTTTATTAATGTCCTCATGTGTCATCAGAGTCTAGCTGGGGAATCCAGTAGAGCCCACACTATGCCCCTTCTAATGACATACTACTTTTTAATCACACATAATAGACGACGTGCCCTGAGACGTTAATGAGCATTAATACATTTCCACATTTTATAATATCAGTAAAATTCTCAGCCATCAGAAATATTTATTTAAGTGAAGAGGGAACTCCTGAACTCCTGAAACATGCGGGGCTTCTGTCTTTCATGGGCAGTATTATGTGGGATTAGGAACATACACTGACTATTTCTTGTGCGTGTATGGGTGTAGCATTATCCTATCCTTGAGTCACTGTACTCCACATTAAAGTTAATAGAGTTGAGTCTGACAGGATAGTATGTTTTCATTTTCCTCAGGGTAAAACGTTTGTGCCGTCTCTTAATAAAAAGGTGAAACTATGACCTCCAGCCAGTGATCATCATAAGGCCAACCACCACCAATATCAACAAAAATCAATTATATTTTCAGTAAAGCGTTCATGTAAAGGACCCTATCCTTAAATTACTTAAGTTACAGAGTTTACTGCTACTTTTCTGCTCACTACACATCCCCGTAGCACCATGATTCCCTGAAGCTCCCTGCATAGGGAAACAATGGTGTACAGTAACACTTACAACTAGTTGAATGGAAATATGTATGTAGCACATGTAGTAACATGTACCTGTTACTGTATTCACTAGAGGAGATCAGGGTAGCTGATCATCTAGATCAGTGGTTCTCAATCCAGTCATCAAGGACAAAGTATCATGAAAACCTGAAGCCTCTAATTGGTGCCTGAGTAAGGCTGGAGCTAAAACCTCCAGGACAGGGGGTCCTTGAGGACTGGATTGAGAACCACTGATCTAGAGGGTCAGAGAGATGAGATCACATTGAAACTAAATCAAATCAAATCAAATTTATTTGTATAGCCCTTAATCACCGTTACAGTCTCTAAGGGCTTCACAGTGCCCAACATGTGAAAACAATAAATGGTTAGTGGTTACACGACATCCCCCAACCTTAGACCCTCACAGAGGACAAGGAAAAACTCCCAAAAAACCTTTTAGGAAAATGGAAGAAACCTTGGGAGGGGCTACTCAGAGAGGGATCCCCCTACCAGGACGGTTGGGCGTGCAATAGATGCCGAGTTTGGGCAAGCAGCATATACAGAGTTCATGAAAGTTTATTATGGTGGACATCCAGATCTGATGTGGGGCATCACAGCACACGGCAGCTCAGTCGGTGTCATCGTAGGACTAGGGACCATGCAGACGCCAACACTGCCCAGATAGGAGAACGCCTGCTCAGTCAGCATCGTCCTAGGAGGGAGGACCACGCAGACGCCAACTCTGCCGAGCTGCAGCCTGGAACAGATAGGAGACACACCCACACACACCCATACACACTCACACAGACAGACATGACCAGCGTCAGTGGACAGGAGCAGGTAGACCAAGAGAATAGGACATGTAGGCAGGATCCTAGTTCCCATCGGCAGGACCCTGAGCTGTGAGCT
>CABFOQ010022557.1:9146-56609 GCA_900660455.1 Gephyroberyx darwinii
TAACCCCCCCCCCCCCTCCATCTCCAAACACCCAAACCTTGTATTTATATCCCTGGTCATGTAAAAGTTTACCCTTGGCTCTAAAATGTCCCTCCAAGCTCTGTATCTTCCCCTGTAACTATGATATCCCCTCCTGCCCCCGATCATCTTGTAACTATCTTTATTGCCTTGTAAGTACCTCCTCTGATCCAGTAACCTATAGCCTGCCATCCTATTTCTATCCCATCCAGGCCATTGTAACTATCTTCATGAGCCTTGTAACCCAGCCTCATAACTACCTCCCTCCTCTGTATCAATCTTGTATCCACCCTGTAAGTACACTGTATCTCCTGTATTTACCTCAAATGTCCTGCATCTGCCCCAGTTACTCCTCTTGTTCCTCCATGCACAGTTTGTCCTCCCTGCCTGTCTTAAGGCATAGCCCAGAGCTCCAACCCTCGCCATGCATCAATTGTACCAACAAAATGGGTACAGGAATGTGAATGACAACTGACTTACATTGCCACCAGAATTCAGTGTCCTAATTTCTTGGGAACAAACATTCAGAAATCCATAACCATCTATGCTATGACTTGATTAGATTACACCCCACCCTTTTGCCGGATACAGATTCTCCTAAGGAATTAAGAGCTAGACAGCCGACTGGTGGTGAGTGATGTTCAGTTTTAGGGAGCTCATTGAGTGAATGGATGCAGGTGTCACTTAGGTCAGCAGGGTTTGATTTTTGACAGCCGCAGAGTTCAGTATAAGTAATTTTGTGTGTGTGTGTGTGTGTGTGTGTGTGTGTGTGTGTGTGCGTGTGCGTGTGTGAGACTGAAAAAACCCTGGTGAGACGTAAAGTAGTGAACTCTTGTTACGGCTTGAAGGTTCTAGTGGATGGAAAAAGTGGTTGGGGTCACTGAAATTTTGAGGGCAAGTGGAGAGGAGCCAACACACAACAAATGGAAAGTCTAGTCAAATTCAGCACAGGGCCGGAGGAGAGCCTCATTTAACTCACTCCCAGGAAGACAAACCTGGGTTTGGGCTGTTACAAAGCCAATTGGAATGTTTTGCTTCCCATCTTGTGATCGACTATCTTGATTAGTGAATGAATGACAAATCGGCTAGTCATATTTGCTCACTTCTACCCTCATGAACCCATATTAGGGGATAATGACATCAGTCCATTGGGAACAGAGTGGGTGGTTACAAACTCAGAATGACATGAAATATCGAAACGCAGTAGCCTCGTGAATTCGACGCCAGAGGACTCCATCAGACAGGCCAAAACATGTGAACGTAAACAGGGTTGTTGGAGAATCACGGGCACAGGGTGGAGCTGAAACCAAAGGTGTTAAGGTTTCAATCCACAGTAGAGAAGTCTGAAAGACAACCTGCACTGAAGAGATGGTTGGCTTGTAACTCATTTCCCCCTCTTTCATGTGACTGGCTGTCAGGTGGACAGTTGCGTGCCAGGCTGGTGAATGGTAGCGTGTTGTCATCATGACACCTGTGTACAGGGACACTGTAAGTCTCCAGACACACTGAAGCCCATCCCCTTTGTTCAGTATGGAAACTCATACATTGATCTCTATCTGTGTGGATTAAATATTAAACATATTTGTGCGCTGAAAACCAGTAAGATTGTCTAAAGGTCATTGTGTTTCAAATGTTGTGCTTATTTTTCACAATTAACAGAATAAGGCATCATAAGACGACAACGTGACTAAATTAGAAGGCACTCGGAAAGTATAAACCTTCCCTGAACAATTCTCCAGCTTGGCATTACTCCCAGAGACATCATTTCTATCACTTAAATGCAATCCTACCCTTTGGATTTGGAATCAAGTCTGTTAGTTTCACAATAATCGTCTGAAGGCAGAAATCTAACATCTAGGTTAACACCAAAACCTAATCAATTGTTCCTTGGCCTATTGGTCCACAAAATGTCAGACATTTTTGACATATTCTGCTGTCAAACTAACAGTGGCATGTCGGGCGCCCCTACAGACACAATTGGCCGGGAAGCCGGAAGGGAATGCATCCTGGTCGCTGCACTAGCACCTCCTCTGGTCGGTCGGGGCACCTGTTCAGCGGGGAGGGGAACTGGGGGGGATAACGTGTTCCTCTGCACACGAAACTCCTCTGTTGGGTAAAAAGAAGTGACTAGTGACTACTACTGGTAGTCTACAGCCTCCCCAGGGGTGGAGCAGCAACTGGGATCACTTAGGCAGGGGGAATTGGCCATGTAAAATTGGGAGAAAAAGGGGGTAAAATTAAAAAAAAACCCAACAACCTACTAACGGGTAAAAACATAACCTCTTTGGCAAAGGTACCAACACAGTTTACAAACAATTTCAGGATCAGATTTATTGTTTTTGACAATTCCAATACAATTCATACAGCAACATGTGGTATTTCGTTGACATTAAGATGGAGCTTTACCACTACAACCCTGACCACATGCTCCAGGCACGCTGTCAGCTTCAGTTAAGCATCATGTTTTGAACTTCTACTCATTACATTCAGGTCCCCATTCAAACACAACAGTCTGCTATGATATTGAAGAAAGATTTCACGATTGTTATGTCCCAAGAGAATTCAGATCTGATGGGTATCAAGATTGAGTTTGGATTTAAATGCAACCATTTACTTTCCCTGATGTCGATGTGAAATTCATGAAACGGTGAACATGTTTAGCCTGTTTGCCTGTTAGCGCTCTACAGCCAAGCTTATTGCTTCATTAAGAAATGCATTTCCTGGAACCTAGACAGCCATGACAAAGCATTACAGAAACAGTCTTGTTATTCCAACGACTGAGCCAGGGGTACATGATACCTTGGGGGACAAGGCTATGGTCAAGTTACTACTGACTGAGTGCACTTTTGCTTTGTAAAGTACATTCACCTCTCCAGAGGAGCAGCAGTTGATATGTAGTACAACAAAATTTGACATTATTTTCATCCTATTTGAGTGAAGTAAGTAAGAAAGAAGTAAGAAATCCAGCCAAGCAGCAATGTCACTTTCTCTCCCTTATCGCTGCCTGTTACCAAAAAATAAAAAAGCATTCCGAGGTATGATGAGATCCGTCTTGTAGTGGGTGGAGTTAAACTAGTAAAAATAGCATGGATTGCTGGTTTATGTATATACAAGACGATGAGTCACTCGTAGATCCAGTGGCTGCTGCTGTCCTCCCAGCAGTGAAGCTCATTCTGGCGGAACCACAGTGAAATCTCCTTCTGTGCGCTCTCCACTGAGTCACTGCCATGGATCACGTTCCTGCAATGCAGAGCCGTCGGAAACATTCAACAGATTCTCCACAACACCAGACCAAGACAAACTCTAGAGATTGTAACTGGCCAGACCAACCGTAAAAAGTAACAACCTCATGAATTTTATAAATCAAAATTTCATCTGCTTTTTTTGTCAAGTCTGGGCATAAATGTTCCTCCATTACTGCTGGAAGGCAGCCATCAGAGGATAACAAATGCAACTCAACGGCAGCCTTCTGCAGACATGCGGAAGTTTGACACACTCACCCACTCAAAGGGGTGGAGACCTGTTGCTTGCCAGTGAGGCATCATACTTATATAAAGCATGAGCTGGGAGGAGCATCAATGTTGCTAATCATACACACATTACATTACACTTGGATCAAGCTGAAAAAACAAACGCACAAATGGAGTTGTGGACATGGCACCTCTATTCAAAATAGTGTCCAAACTATGGGAGACCAACCAAGTAAATCCCTCATTTTGGGAGTGACCAAATGATATATCATTTTAAATTGGCCCTCACCCAGGTAGCGCTCTCTTGCAAGTTTTCAGAACATTCAGTTCATCAGCTATCCACTGGTCAGAGCACTCCTTATGAATCTGGTGACAAATCTCACTGATACTGTACTCTAAGATACATAAATATAATGCTCCCTCAGAACTGTCCTTGGGATGAGGAGAATTAAAGCGTTAGGTATTGGGTCGCATACCTGCTCACTTCAACACCGTAGTCTCCTCGGATCGTTCCAGGCGGTGAGTCTACAGGGTTTGTCTCACCCAACATCTTGCGTGAGATCTGGACTACATCCAAACCCTGCCACACCTAAACACAAACACAGACTGTGACTACAACATGCACAGCATATTACAAGGCAGCGTTCTAACAATGTTTAACCTCTTCACACAGAGCCTAACAACACCCTTGCAAGCATTCACAACAACAGTCTAATGGACATGACAGATTCCATTAAGCTTCAACATTAGACCTAATAAAACAACCAAGCATTTCACTGTTGTCATGTGCAGCCTTGTAACTCCAATATGGCTGATTTTCATGTTTTCACTTCAAATGAAGGAAAGAGCTACAGAGATGCAGAGTTACAAACATTTAAGAAATACTGGCATTCAAAGCTTTCTTATTCTAGTTTGTTCTGTGTTCAGCATAAAATGCCACCACTCACAGCCACACCAAATGTGCTGCACAATGCACAGCTGCTTTTCTGAAAGCTCACCTTTGGACGTTTTTTTAAAAATGTAGTGGGGTCCAAAAGTCTGAGTCCACCACCAAGAACCATTTGTTTTTATCATTTATCAAAAACGGATAAAACATTTAATCATAACATTTAAACATCTAATCAGTCAAGAATACATTTATATATTTAGAATTGATACAAATCAAAATTTTTAGATCTTTGAGAAATGCTCGTATGGAATTGAAATATCTGAATATCTTTGCGCACCGTTTGGTAAGGTTTTCTCAAATTGTTGTCACATCATATATCTGTGATCCCCACATGCATCAGGACCCATCCAGATGTCGGGTCGTAAATATCAAACATGTTTGATAAGATCAGGGCGTCTCAGATCAGTCTGAGTTGATTGGGATGGTTAAGATTGAATCTGTAAACCCTTCACACTACCAGATAATCAGGACGGTCCCAACCAGGCCCAATAATCCTCTAGTGGGTCCCCAGCCTTAGTACGGTTTGAAAGCCAAAACGTGCATATTCTGCCATCATAGATAAGAGTATATGGACCCTCCAAACATTAGCATGAGTAGCCCAGTTCATAACTACTCAATACATTCAATAAACAAACTGTCGAAATTAAACTGAAAAAATGTACCAAACCAACCATCAGTCCTCTGAAATCACAAAAATATACAGTAACGTGTGTGTTTGTGTGAGAATCTCACCATTGCAACAATAGGTCCAGAGCTCATGTAGCGTATCAGTCCACTGAAGAAGGGTTTCCCCCTCAGGTCCCAATAGTGTTCCCTAAGAAGGTCCTCAGATGCCTGACATGCATACACAACACAGACAGACAGACAGACAGACAGACAGACAGACAGACAGACAGACAGACAGACAGACAGACAGACAGGTTAAATTGTTACACAATATATTAGCCTGAGAACAAAAGGCCTACACCCCAGTGTTAGGATGATACATTCATATACCTGCACAAGTTTGAGTCCCACTAGTTTGAAACCCCTCTTCTCAAAGCGGCGTATGATTTCTCCCACCAGTCTCCGCTGCACGCCATCTGGTTTCACAGCGATGAAGGTGCGCTCGTTCACCCCGGTCCATCCTAGAGGCAAAAATCATATATTTAACTGTAGAAATGATAGGAATACAAACATTAAGCGTTTTAACAGCATTGGGCCACAACAAACCACCAAGAACAGCATCCATGCACCTCGGTATAGATTGTGTGTGGGAGGTGACGCATCACCATTGTTTCAGGAGGTGGTGGATGGTGATGAAGCTAGAATCGCCCACGAGTGTTATGCTGCACTGATATCTGGTGACAGATAGTCTACCCCTTCTTCGGGACACCCCACATTCAGCCAAATTTCAGGGCTTTTTTCCCCCTCTGTCTTAACTTTGGCAGAATGCATGTATAACTATCCAATCAGATCATCTCCTTCGATAGGCAATCACCATCAACCTTTATTAGGATCCGCAGTTTCTTTTGCTTGAGGTACATACTGCCTCTGCAACCTATGGATACCCACAATCCATCGATGCAGTCATGCAGTCTGCGCCATTTTGACATGCAAAAGATATAAATCAATCATCGTCAGGCACTATGTACAAAATCTGTTCAGTACATACACAGTACTGACAGTATTCTGTACATAGCATACTGCAGTATTATATAGTGCAACATGCAGTACATGAAAAATATAATACAACTTCCTGGTCGTAGTTAATTTTACCATGACTCATGTTGTATAACAGCACTTTCCGATTAGTATTTTTTTCAACGTCTATGACACTCACTTTGGGACTCATTTTTAGTGCCAAGCATTGTTGGGCTGAGTGGCAGAGGGCACAAGCTTTTCGTGCAACCAACTCATTACGTAAATCACTGGATTAAGGATAGAGACAAAATTGCTTATTAAACAAGTCTTAAATTTTACACTGATCAACAAGTTGTACACAATAGCGGAGTACTGGGGACACATGGACTTATCCCTACACTGTGAGATCTGGCAGATGGTGCATTGTCAAGGACTTAGTCTTTAGGAACAACAGCCAAGTATAACCTCCGCTGCTACACGAGGCAGCCTCTTGGCAATGTGCAAAAGGTCCATAAACAAGGCCAGCATCAATTGCGGGAAAACACTTTCACCAGCTGAATGTTTGGATATTTTGGCTGTTATGTGACTGGCATTTAGCAGGCACTTTGATAGGCAACCAAAGGTAGTTTCTCTTCTAAAAAAAAAAGCGGATTGGATACAAAGTGTGCAAGTGGCAGGTGATGTTTGGAATTCATCAGCCATAGTGGCTAGTGGATGGAAAAGACTGGTCCCTTACCTGCTTAGATGACTTCAGACATTAAACACAGTGCCTAAACCCTGCAGTTTGAGAACAGTTTTACAACAGGCTTCAAATTACAAGGCACCTGGGCACCACCATCAGAGCTGGCTGCACTTTGGTCTAGAGTTTGATAATAACAAAAAAAAGAGGTAAATAATTTAGGCCTACCAAAGGCCGTGTCTCACCAAATTCCTCTAGTCGTGCATGTTTTACAACCAATTCCTCGAGTTCGTGCAGATCTAGCTGTGGCCTTTTTTTCGGGGCCATAGTGCTCGTCCAGCAGCCTGTCTGCTCCAAGGCTCACGTGCATAATAACGGCACCAATGGTAGTGCAGTTCAACATAAGCTATTAATAGGATGACGTATCAACTTATATTACAACGAGAACACGGACTTCCAGAACTACGAGTGTTGCAGTTGCTAATCAAAGAAGCCGTTGGCATAAGTCCAATCCTTTGACCAGTAATAACAAACTGCAGTTTTACAAACAAGGACAGGTGTTGAGTAACTTAAGTTAACGTTAGATCATGCTGTGCCCGAGAAAAGTCCTCGATGTCCGCATCGTTTTAATGTTGTCTAGACAATTAAGGTATTAGTTAAAAGCCGCAGTCGTCCCGCACTTCAGGCCTGAGGGACTGTACATGGCTTTTACTTGTAAACATCAGACGTAACGTTAGTTGAAAAGCTCCTTCATCCTAACTTAACCAACTCTTACTTTACTAGCCGACGCGCCGTGTCGTCTCACGGTAACCTCGGAGCACTCGTCTCCATCTTCTGGCCACTGGGAAAACTATGAGCATATTTTCCACTGTAAGTATGATACTCACGGGTGGTAACTTATGGATGAACGGTAGTAAGCAGATATATCACCAACCTGTCTGAAAAATATTCGCAAATATAGTCAAAAACAGGCAAATCATTGTTGCATAGCCGGTTGCCGGTGACTGTGGTACTGCCGGAGACGGAGGAAGGGAGGCTAGGAGGACGCACGCGCACGTTGCTTAGGAATGTTGCCAAAAGCGCAGTCACGTGGTGCTGAAAGGGCCTGGACCTCGAAGCTGTCATACAGACAAGGGGCGGCGCAGTGTCTGATTTGCAAAAGCCTCCATACTCCATAGGGATGTCGACGTCATTGGTTCTGGTTCATGCCTGGTTATTGCGGTACATTGCAGATTACTTCATATAAGCAAACTGAGAACAGTACGGTACTAACATTTTGACTTGTTGTAGAAGTGATGACACAAACAAGACATCACTTAGGTTGCTTGTAAAGCTACTAGCTAATGTTGCACCATGAAAATGTATGTCTATAGTTATGGTCTTTGACTAGTGTACACTGTCACCCACCAGAAAAAAGACATGCTCCTTACAGTGAGGAGAGGCCATTTCATGGGAAATGTTGCTGTAACTGCACTTATAAGTACACAATCTTCTACCCAAGAGTTTTCCCTTGAAAGTTACAAAAATGTGTACGTTGCTTATGTATCTTTGATTTTCAACACAATCTATTGCTTTGTTTAGTTGATTTTGCTTTGGCTCCCTAGAAAGGAGGAATTCAAACACAAAATATTTATGGTAACATTATAGAGATCAAAGAACATTATAGGCTCCTATAATAACCCTCCAATACTTTTGCTACAACTGAGAATTATTTTCTATGAGACCTACACACTGTTCCCAGTGTAATACTACTAATTTGTCCCATGATCATTTAATGTTAAAAAATATTTCTTTGGCAAGCTGATCATATCAAATCTCATGTCCAATAAACATATTGTTTGCCAGAGAGGTCAATGGTTGATTGTGATGCCACTTCCCCCCTCTCTGAAACAAGGCAGATCGGGAAAACCACTGTTTACTGTGCAGATGCTCCAAATTATAGATCCTATCCTCACTGATACAATCAATAGTACCTTACTGAAATAATCTACCCCAGACACAAAAGCATCAAAAACCATTGATACTGATCATATATTGTTGCAAATTTAATATTTACAGCATCACACAGATACGTATTACAACAAAGAGAAGTCTGCTTGTGATGAAAATGGCAGATAACTTATTTGAGTCTGTGATTTAGGAGGACAGAGGGAGGGTTCCAGAGTGCAGGTAGAAGAAAAGGCTATGGCTACTTCTGTCAACATTGGCATTGTCCAAAGGATTTGTGATTCTTTGACTTGAGAACCATGTTGTTGATTACACAGCAGTCCCCTCTGTTCTCTGCTTCTCTTGTTCCTGCCTGCGGAAATAGTCTTTGTTGAGCAGCACATCCCTCCTTAACGGCAAGGCTGGCTCCTCAGCCCCCAAGCTGCCACCTTCTTTGTGACGCTGGGCTAGCAGCATGGCGCGGAGCAGGGGAGGGTAGGGGACGTAGCGTACAGGTGGCTCGGGTAGCGGCTCAGAGTCCTTAAACTGCTGTTCCTCATGTTTGGGCACCAGGCGCCAGTCGTGGTACATCACCTTATCCACCTCCCTGACCTGACTCTCCTGCTTTCCTGCCAAGCACACAATGCAAGAAGATTACTACATACAGCTGCTTGAGAGAATATTTATCCCCTACTTGACGTATTCTTCTTTCTTTTGTGACAATACGATTAAAGATGCATTTATTTTGGAATTCCTGTGTGAGAGCTACTAGACAAACTGCATTCACGTAAGTGCCACTTCCTTTTGTTTATAATCAGAACACTGAAATAACCAAGGAACTTAGTTAGCACTACCCAACACAATAACAAAAAGGTACATGGTTATTTCAGTGGTTCAACCAAGATGAATTACATCTGGGATTAATATCTTAGCATCATGTATTGTTTGGCCTTAAACTTTACGCTGTTACAAAGATTTTTCCAACACTTTTTTCTGTGCAAAACTGGTTAGATTATTGCTGAAGCTGAAATCACGTCCCTTTATTGCATCTAAATGGAATTTTAGGCCACGGTTGGATTCATGATAGTAAAGCATAGTGTAGAGCATAAAGTTTGTTCTCTCTGTACTGTACACTATTGTATTAAGTTTAATTGTGCCCATGTCAAACAGGGCATTGCAGTAAAATAAAGATTGTTCTCAATGTGCCTGTTAAACATGTTACAATAAAAGGGTTCAAATCAAATCAACAGAATGCTATCTTTGACTTTTACCTTTATAGGTAAGAAGTCCCCATGCTCTGCCGTGGTCCATGTTCTAAAGAACACAAGAAAAGAGACAAGCACACATTTTCAGTCACGTTTCTAGAAGACATTTCTGAAGAGAAAGTAATATAAGCAATTACAGGTTTTAAACAAATCACATGCTATGAAATCCATATTCAATAATGGAAAGGTGGACATTTCAGAGTGACAGTGAATGGATGTGGCCTCTTTTCACCTCAGCTGTGAAGTCCACCTTGACTTTGGTGATGTGCCAGTAGCTGGGCTCCGTGTGGTCTGCCAACCAGGACTTGCGAGTGAAGACGCGGCCCACTCCAAAGAGCCTCATGCCTGCTAGAAGCGAGAAGAGGCGACTCTCCCTGCCCACATCCTGCCAGGCCAGCACAGGCAGCATCTTTCCTGTATGGGGCCGTGTCATCGTCTCATAGTCCAGAGCATATTTCTGGGACTCGCGCGGCTGGGACTTGAGCTCACGGTACGCTCGCACCTTTCGTGCCAGCTCCGCTATGAAGCGGACACGCTTCTTCTTCACCATTACTGCGTGAGGAGCAGGTCTTCCACAGCCCCTAGTCCGAAGTCAACCTTGACGTATATCCTGCAAATGGTATTATGGTGTAAAAATCACATCTCAAGTCTATGCAGCCATGTATCTGTTGTTTCCAGAAGGTTATTCAACACAAATCATAAGTGCCTCAGCTTTTGTAAAAATATGAAAGGTAAAGATTAGATTAGATTCAGCTTTATTGTCATTGAAAGTTGAATCTAATCGAATCTCTGGCTTTCATATTTTTCAATACATCTAAATCAATTGTGGTATCAATTTTGATTCCTTTATTTGAATGTATCAATGTGTAATTGCATGAAATGGCACAAATAATATCTACGCACAACACGAATTACTGTAAAACAAAAAGAAATTAATACCTGAATGTCCCGATCAGCTAAACAAAATCCACTTGACCTCCACAAGGCACATAACTTCCGCCCAATGGGTCCGCGCTTAAAGTATTCCGTGTAAAACTGCGCGTGTAATTATCTTCCGCATGAGGTATTGCAGGCAGCACAATTATACATTTCATAATAAACGTGTATAATAAATGTAGTACCGGCTATTGCGGATTTTATGGAATATAATTTCTTATGTCCTTTTGGAACGATCAGTTATCGATCCTCCAAGGGGCGGAACCCCGGATTTTGTTGGTTGTTTCTTTAAATGTTTTTTCTCAGCAGATTTCTCTGCAACAACCCAATCATTAATATTTGTGGGAGCGGTAATGTAGATGCTGAAAAACAAAACACACAGGAAATGCATTTTCCTGCCCTCTCTACATATTAAACTTGAGACAAATAGCCAATCATTTGTGAATTATACGTGTCTCTAGATATATTTGGTAAAAAGTTAGTTGACCAGACCAGGGTTTTTATATAGCTAATTAGAAAAACAACTGGTTGATGTGTAAGTCAAGAAATGCATATGCAAAAATCAAGGTTCCAGCTTCACTGCTAATGCCCTACATATTTTTGTTACAAATGGCAAATGGCTTGTGAAGCTCTGTCTGCTAGTTGAATGTGACTCCAACCATAAAAGTAATACAAATTTGCTTAAAGAAAAGGCAACAATATGCAGTTGTAAAAAAAACCCAACCCAAAACCCATCTTCACTGCAAGAGTCTATCTCATTATATTACATTGCAAGCATTTAGCAGACGCTTTTATCCAAAGTGACTTACAATAAGTACATTCAACGTAGGCAAGAGAACTACTAGTCACTAGAAATCGTAAGTGCATTTCCTTCCTAAGAGCAGAACCAGTGCTGAGGTTGACGACATTGACGTCATGTTCCAGGTGTACTTCCTTGTATGTAGATGTTTTGGAGGTTTGATTTTTATGCTTCATTTTAAAACTGAAGTGACTGGTAACAACTGCAGCTCCCCAGAGGGCCCAGTACTGGTGGTTGCCATTTTATGAACTCCCATAGCTATATGCACCAAAACAAATTCAAAGTTACATTTCAATTTAGGTCATTCCGTTTCTAAAGTGTCACCTTCAACTCTGAAATCCTGGAGGACACAACGGTGTGTAAAATTTCAAAATCTTTACAATGTCAGGGGAAAACCTAATTCTTTGTTTATTAAAAACATCTACAGATAGTCTTCTACCTGTGCATATTTTGCTTTCATTTTATTTTCAGTTGAAAAGGCCATGCTGATATACAGAAAGAGGCAAGTAAAGGCCTACACATACAATATTAATATTACATGGTATAGAAGAACCATTTAGATTTTCCTATTTACAGTATATCAGTGAGCAAAAGTGCTTGGATGCAATAACATGACAAAAAATATTGTAAAAGAAGACAAAACAATACATCGGTTGGACTACCATTGCCCTCTTAGCAGTTCCATTACTGGATTTGTAGGGAAGGGGCTCCCACTAAATCATAATACAATTGGATATCTTGACTTGGACAGAATTTACTGTCTAACGTAACCATTAAGCCTGGGGTTCTTAGCCACATATACTGATCATTCATTGATTCATTGATTGATGAGCAGGATCCTCTGTTACCCTGTTACTCAACTAAGCTGTGGTGCCTGCTCTCAAACCACCCTTTTCTTGTACCACTGCCTCCATTATGGCAACCTAAGACACCTGCTCCTTCAGTGTTCCCTATCTGAAATCTGTTTGAGTAAATGCTTACATGATGCATAACCTTGCATAGGTCCTAAAGTCATTGTGCACATCCACTTAAGCCAAGACCTAGAGGCAGAGATTTATGGCTCAGGCTTTTTCAAACTTCGAATGTACTTGGGTGATTGTTGGCATGCTGCTTACAAACCTGAGTCAAATATTAGTTGCAAATAACTTTGCTTGCTTTAGCCTATGTTGGTGCTAGTTGGGTATATGACAGTACAATGAGTAGCAGAACATGTAGACTATCACAGGGAAATTTGCAATTTAGTGTTAAGATTGGCAACCTGCTTGACACTATCTGAGCTGGGCAGATGTGGTAACCCCCACCCACCTGGTAGTCCAAATAAACTCTAAGGATTATTTTCAAATAATATTTGACCCAGGTCTGGTGACTTCCCCTTCCCCAGTCCTTTCTTATCAGTTAACACTTCATGAAGTAAGAGTGAAGAGGAGTTTGTCAGGAAGAGATGGAAAAAAGCCTCAGGGAAACTGAAAGACTGGTATAATGTTAAATCCAGATTAAGTGGCTCATGTTATCATATTGGTTCCATCAAAGAAACACAATAGGGGTGGGCTGTGATGAGTGTAACAGCAATAAGTGTGACATACTTGATTGTTTCATAAGAAATAGCAGCACATTATTCAATGTAGCTGTTATAACATCTTAAAACAAAGGAAGGAGCATTTACAAATAAGCATCCAGTATTCAGGTATTGGCAGGCGATTTTCAAAAGCTGGTGGCAGACAGATCCGATTTCATACAGAAAGTGTAAGCAAGACCCCTCCTAAAACCAACTGGAATCTAATCACAGCAGCGCCATGAATGCAACAAACCATCTTATTACTTTTATAACTAATGAGTTTTTTTCTGCTTTAGTTTGTCAAGCAACAAAACAATTATTCTCTGATAAGTAGTCTGAGGTGTATGTGTTGTTTGAAGATGGCTAGCAACAAGCTGCAAAGTGCACTGAGATTAATTCAACCTCCTTGTAACATTTCTTAAATTGCAGATCTGGACATTTTGACAGTTTAAGATTCAGCTTTCAGGTCCTGTGGGCAAGCAACACAAAATACACTATGACCTATGACATGTCACTTCCTGTCTGTTCCAGTTACGCGATACAGACAAAGTGTACCACTGATATTCTTGCTTTGGCAACCTAAAAGAATTACTGACACAAATAAGACAGATAACTTAGACAATGATTTGCTAGCATTATGGTAGACAACAATATACACTATTTCCATACAAGATGAAAACACTAAGTACAGCTATGCAGCCACTTATTTCCTGAAACATAGGTTCCATATCCTTTTTGCATATATACCGTGATGTGCACCAAGATTTGGCCTTTCTTCTATACCTCAGTGTCACATCGTACAGTCCATTTCCACACTTAATTATCGTCATGAATGGCAAGTGATCTGCAACACACTATGCTGTGCCAACAAAATAAAGTAATATTTTTTTTCCAACTCATTACTGAAGCTGGCTTGGATACGGAGTGTGATAAGCATCAATACATTTTGAACTAATTTCAAATGGCATAAGAGACCATCACGTTAGAAATGTGCAGGTAAAATAACTGCCATTGCCTTTTCCATTTTCCACCTACCACTGCCTCTGCCCAACCTTTCATAGTTCTTTTCTTCACTATAAGAATTTGAGGAAAGATTGTGAGAACACTAGAGTGAATGCCTTAGGGCAGAATGAAGTCTGTCAATGTTTAAGAGGAGGTGGGACCCAAATAGTCCAGTTATGTCCAGCGGCATCTCTTCCTCTGGCAGGCCTCAGGGTCAGAGGTACAACCTTCAGAGTCGCTCTCAGAGGAGGAGGGTCCAGGCAAGTGTGAGGGCCGCTCAGGCCCATCTGGGTTTTCTTCTGTGGTGCCATTACTTAGACTAAGCACCCAACCCAGCTTGTTGTGCAGCAACTGACGAAGGCCTGGTGGCAGAGGCAACACATCCAGGGTATCTGTACAGTCAGGCAGCAGCTGGCGCAGGCGAGCACAGCACAGGTACTGCAGGGAGGTGGGCGCAAAGCAGGACCTGATCACCTTCATGCTGCTTTTAGCTGCTGTGGAGCATGCCATTGGGTAGAACCTCTTGTTTTGCAACTCGGTGGCAGCGACACCTGGATCAAGAATTGTGACAAACCATACCATGGTCACATGTAATACCTTGTTCCAATACCACACCAGGTCCATCATCTTGCTTACTTAGAAAAACTACCATCACTTAATGAAAATGGGGGATCAAATCAGCAGTGCTGTGGTTAAGGTTAGGCTTTGCTTGCCACTACTAACCTATGCACTTGCGATTCTTGAAGAAAGTAAGTGTGCCGTGCCAGGTGTCTAGATGTACACCGATAATGGATCCCTGACCAAATTGGGAAGAGAAGTTCATCTTGTCTCCTTCGTGATGCAGCAGTCCTGGGGTGAGGAAAACAACCACTTATGTCCCATTTAAACATCAACATCTTGACTAGCACTGATAATGTTAAGAACTAGCCTTGCAAAGCAAGGCCAAAAAAACTAATGTCATGTCATGCATAGCATCTTGTAAAAGTCTCACCAGTGTATGAAAGACCCCAGCTGTCTTCATCCTTTCCCAACAGGCTGCAGAATGTATGTCTGTATTTGTCCAGGTTGACATCAGAAGTGCCAATGCCAACCATCTATACAGCAATAAAAAACAATGTCAAATACACTTAGGGTCCTATACACATAAAGTCCTAGTCTTTGACTAAAACATACAATCTACCTTGGGCTTTCCTGGGAAACTGGGGTAGTATATGAAAGAGTTGTTCAGTATGAGGAGGTCAGGTGTAGAGCTTTACCATGTCTGTCCCATATACTGGGGATGTCATCTTGATCTCCCAGAAGTGCTGCCCATCAGCCAGCACCTTGGAGCCACGGATTGCTGCTGTACCGCAGCTGTAGTCAGTGTGAAAGTTCACTTTGCGATTGTCGCAGCTCAATAACGTTGCTGTGGATCGACTGTTGACATCCCAAACCCAGTCAAAGTCTAAAACATCAGAGGTCATACGTGGGCACTTGATTTCATTTTTCAGTAAGGACGATTTAATAATTCAATCTAAATCTTTTCAATGACTGGCACTTTACTTTGTGTAAATTAACACATTAAGATGTTATCCCTAGAATCAATAAACAAAGCTCAACGAAGATAGTATGGATGGATACAGTGGTGTAACTCAAGTGGCATCACTCAATCAGCCTACAAAATATAAACTGGGTACTTCCTATACAACTTATCCTTTCCTGAACCAAGAAGCCCTTGAAATGCAGCAAGTGTCCTGTACCTTTGTCATCTTCTCCACAGTAGCAATCTTTAACTCGGTGAAAGCCCCGCAGTCGGGGGTTGTAGCTGCTTTCAGCCTGGGAATCACAGCCACAGTAAGACTCTCCGGTGACAGGCACTGCACTGGGGACTGGAGGGACCACCACTGCTGGAAAGTCAGCCTCAGAGTCTGAATCACTGTACTTGGAGGCCACAATGCAGAAACAAAGAGCAAATTCAAAAGCCCGGATTGGTGATGCACCAATATGGTACCAATTTTAGATGATTGGTTATTACAGAGCTAAAACAGGGCACTGCATTGGGAATATTTGCCCACATTTAAAATCAGACAGCAAAAGACAGACACATTAGAATCCCTCTCCAGTAGAAATTGATTAGGTGTCAATACTTTTTTCACTACATATTAGTAGTGATGTATGTTGATACAATAAACAAAATGGGTCAGATTCGTACTCTGTATTGGCAATGAAAAGGTGCTGTTGGTGCAGTTTTCATCAGGATGTAAGAGAGAGATGGGGAACATGGGTACACAGCATTTAAGCCACTGAACCTTTAGCTTTAGGTTCAGAAGAAAACAGCAGTCCTATAGACAACATGTTTGATGGACCGCTGTAAAGTCAGTGTTTATGTCCTTACCTGTAAGCGGTCATAGACCCATTCTTCACTTTCAGAGGCCAACACAAGTGCCCGGGCATCAGCATCTCGCTGTATTCCACTCCAAACATATCGCCACGCTCGACTATTCCTGCTTCGCCTGGACATGGCATCAACAGAACCTCACCTGTAGAGGTGCCTGGAAGTCCAAGTTCAATTCCAGTCAGTGCAGATGCTGTACAAACAAACAGGGTAAAAAACAGGAGATGTATCACAAGGTTTTCCCTCAAGTTTAGTTGGTAAAAAAAAACAAAAAAAAACAGTGGGTGAGTTTAACATTGGCATGGAGAGTTAAAGACTATGGATGGTGGTAAATGGATTCTCACATTCCTAAACTCTGGATGACTCTATAAGACATTTGCTTGCACAGGTTTCTGATCTGTGCATATTCCTCTACATTCTTTGCATGAATCGGCACATACCTCAGAACACATTTTCTGTATGTGTGCAACCTCCATCCATTAATTTGTACTGATTATTGTAGTGTGGTACCGAGACCCGATAATAATGCACATGCTCTTTGCACAATGTCACTTTTTCTGTTAAGGGTAAATAACGTTTTATAATGCACGTCTACACGCCCAGACACTTGCTGTGTGGCCTTCTGTAAACCTGTTCATGTGAATAGGACATGCCCAAAAATCCCTGCTTAACAGCTTCCAGGAACGACGATAAAACTGTGATACTAGGTTCCCTCTGTTGGGTACACATTAATACATACATCATCCCTTATCAATTGTTTATTTGTCCAGCCCCAGCCTAATCAAGCGTGACAGGGCCGCCAACATCAATATGAAGGGGAATGAATTTGCCCTTTAGCATATCATGTTGTATTTTGCTAGGTGTCCGGTAGTTAGCTAACGTTAGCTAACAAGAGCAGCTAGCCAGCTGTTTGACCAGCTAGGTCATCGCCCAAATAAATAAGCATTTGACTTTGTTTTCCATCTGTCTATAAACAGCACGTTAGTAAACGCTTATACGCTAATGGTTTGACAGGGAACACGCAAATAATATCCGGAGGTGGAATAAGCTAGCTAGCGTAAACTAGCTAGCTATTTGGCTAAAGCTAGCTACTGCGATCAGTACGTAGCTATTTAAGTTATACAAATGTAGCGTCACTTGCCTGTTGTTTAGAACGAGGATCCGCATATAATAAATGACGAAACGCAAAACGTTGTTCCTTTAAAGCCAACTAATAATACTAAAATTTATAAAACACGACAGCCGAATCCCTGGTTAGCTAAGCATCGCTTTTTCATGACCTACTTTCAGTCAGACCGTAAACAAAAACA
Organism: Gephyroberyx darwinii; assembly: GCA_900660455.1. Lineage (NCBI taxonomy): Eukaryota > Metazoa > Chordata > Actinopteri > Trachichthyiformes > Trachichthyidae > Gephyroberyx > Gephyroberyx darwinii. Next base: position 27,053 of record CABFOQ010022557.1, read on the forward strand.
GTCCTAGCTCTCTGCTAGTTGCGTGAAGAGCACAGTCTTCCTGACACGAAATCAATTGACCGCGACAATGTTAGTTTTATAATGATGGACTAGATATCTGAAATGTGTCTTTAATTGCATTTTAACTGCACATGATAGGTATGTACAGAAATGTTCTGAAGAGTGTCATTCCGAAGTGAGATATCCCACTCTTGCAAAAAAATATATAAAATGAAAACAAACTCAGGGAGAGTAGACAACTTTAGTCATTAAATTAGTTGAAACAGTGCTAACTCTTCCAGACATGATCCATAAATTAGCAGATATTCCATAATGAACTTCGGCTAATTTCCCCTCCCAAACTAGATATATAGCATTTTACTTACTTCATGTAAGTGGTCAATTAAATTAACCACTTAACTGATTGCCCATTTACTTGGATACACTTCAGAACTGTCTAGCTGACATTAAATTGTTGGATGCCTCAAAACTATTGAAGGATTATTTGGACATGTAAACACCATACTCTGAGCCTGCCCATCTGAGATTTGCAACACTTGTCCAACATAATTTGAGTTGTTAATTTTATAGCTTTGTATTTACAATGTCAACATTGAGTCTAAACACTGAACCAGTTGTGCGAAATGTGTCATGTGAATGAAAAATCATGCACATCTACATACACTATACACAAATAATCAATTGCCTTATTTTTATTTTTTATTTACAGACAGCAAGTCCCACCTATACACCAAGACAAAAGTATACAGGTTCTGAGCCATTGAACTCGTTCTCTAACAAGTGGCTACGTCAAGCACTGTGTGCAAAACACAGTCAACTGAAAAACATTGTTTTTCATAAATTCAAAGACACTTCCAGTTTGCGATACAATATCGATAGCTTATCATGAAACTATACATTGCGCAGACGCTTTAGGGATATTGAAGCAAAGAAAGAGCGGCGGATTTCTCTCCCAGTGTTGGTCCGCGCCCGCCGCCCCTGACGTCACCCTCCTGGCAACAGTAACGACTCCAGCAGTTGGGATTCAAAATTCCAACCTAACGGTCAGTTAAAGCTCTTGACGTCTCAACGTCTCAATATCGCCAGAAAATTGTAGCCGAACAAAGTAGCCAGAGAAATGTTGACAAACAAACAGCTTCAATTTTATCAGGAAGAACACGTTTTGGTAAGGATAAGGCTGACGTTAACGCTAACTAGCCCATTGACACTAACAGCTGGTTAAAGCGCCCTGAAATAATGTTAGTCAGTCAAATTATCTAACTAATGTTAAGCTAGCTAGTGGCAGGCTCTACATGAGGTTAAATAACTGAACTCTAAAGAGCCAACTCTAACCCTGTGAGAGAACTTTTAAAAAGATGGCAGATTTTAAACAGTGAATAATTGTTAGCTGTAACATTTTTATGCTGTTTCCACTAGTAGTCAAAATTCCTGAATAGATCTTTTTTTGGAGTAGGATAGGATTATATTGTCACATTGCATATTTTCTATAATATCTACACTGGGTGTATCTTTCCAGGAATAGATACACCTGCTGATCAGGTTAAAGCTAGACCTCTTACTGCTTTAAGGTGTTAAATCTACTTGAAGGGGATATATAGATGAAGGAGAGAAGACAGATTAAAGATGCACTACGTAAAATGTTAATGTAAAAATACACCTGATTTATTAGCCTAAATCACAAATTGGTGCGGCAACAAATTCCACCTCCGTTCATTGACTCTGGATAGTGGATCATTCGTCCAAAAATAATTTCAGCTGTTGGGTATGGTCACGGCCCAAACTTTTTTTTTCATCCCTACCAGCCACTTAAAGCCATTTAGAGCAGAGGAGTGTGTAGTTTACCCCCCCAATCCTAACAGTTATCCCTGCCAAAGGGCAGAGTTACCAAGTGCAACTTTAAGAAGGCTTTTTAAGGCTAGATATAACTGAGACATGAATAGTGCAAAAGGGTGTGAAGCAGAATATAAAGTATATCAATTTATTAGGCATACTGGCTTATGGGCAGCTCAAACAAACACTTGAGACTCATTCTACCACTGGTAGATAATTATATTTCTTGATTGAGCCTAGAGAGGATGAGTGGAACGACTTATTTAGACAGCACAGGAGGTGACTCTCCTCTGGTGTCTGAGTCCTTCACAATGGAGCGAGATGTGCGAGGTCGAGGGGCGAGCAAGTTCTTGAAGGAGAATGAGGTGGTATGTGGAAATTTATGTCTGTGGTGAATAGATGTAACACCTTTATATGTAGGCCTACCCAATACAAGCATGCAGCAGTTTCTAGCCTATAATAGGGTGACACCATCTGTTACTTGCATAACTGCTACTGATACTGTTACAACCTTTTTACTCCTCAGGCCAGGTACAAGGAAGCAAGAGAAGCTCGAAAGAAGCTACTCAACCCTGCACACAAATACATGTTTGATATACTGGCTGACAGGCTCTCCTTGGAGCTAAAAGCAGTAGAAGACTTTGTTTTAGATTCTCCATCTGTGAGTTTGTTCTTTGGGGTTTTGCTAAAGGGAAAACCCACATACAGATATACAGAAAATCCTATAACAAGTATTGGATTATTACAGTGATCTTGGACAGTTTGGTCTTGAACCTGATTATAATCAGGTTTCTTCAAAAGAAAGAAACGAGTGAGCCAAGATCTTGTTGATGTGACATCAAGAGATCCTCTCTGGATCTGTGAAAAATATATGGCAGATGCACCTCCTTGCATAATCCTGTGGTTGGGTGCTCTGACCATAACTACAGACTTGCTATCAACAAATCCTTAAAGAATGTGGTACCCACATACATTTTTTTTGGCTTTGTCAGAGCATTATACACATGATGTTTATCCAAGTGTTTATAATGCTTGTGAAAACCTAAAATTGCCTACAAATGAGCATAGGCACTAGTGCTATTAAAGGTAACTATGTTTTAATGTAATCTTTTAGTAATTGCACTGAGCATGAACTCTGGAGTATAGGCCAGTATTTGAGAAGACATTTTTTATGTATAGTGCAATGACTTTCTATTTTCAATTTGTCAGAGAATGTGCACACTACTACATAAAAATGCAAATTGGATTATGTGATTAAAATTTTAATTACGACCGTTAGGCTCTTACCTGTTTGTAGTGCAATGGTATGCTCATTTGTATATGAAAGCTCAAACAAACACAGTTCACTGTTTCGGTTGCTGTCCATTGATGACATCACACATTAGTGTCTTGGTTGAACCATCCAAAACAAGTATCATAGTTGTATTCTGTTTTAGGGTGAAATTTTCCTGTATTTTTCACTTGCCTAAATTACAATATCTACTTAACTCATCAGTACCAAAAAGTGTCTAATTATTTTCCTTTTCCTTACTGAACAGCTGGCTCCATTTGATCATTTCTTTGCCAAAAGAGGATGTAAAACCATTTCCTTCGTGTATCAAGAGTCTGAGGTTCCAGGAATAGGTAGGTCTACATCAAGGACGTCTGTATTTTTGGACCATCACACATTAGCCTACTAGCCCCAGTCACTTTATCATTAGAGATACATCAATACTAATACTGGTAATGGATATTGGCTGATACCAGGTTAACATAGGATGCCAGTGTTGGAGAATTTCCCTAATACAAAAAAACAAAACAAGCCTGTCCTAAGATTTCAGAAAGAAAAAGTTAAGTAAAGTGACTTGATTTTCTGCCCTTTTCACCTATAGAAGGATAGACTATAGGATAGACTCTATTTCTAGACTCTACTCTGTCGCTCTAACAGAAAAGTTGATAATGTTTTGATTATTTTTAGTTCAGTGACCTCCAAGCTAATGGTTTAAAGCCTTATTTCTGATGATTATTTGTACAGTGAAATTGGTGGTTCTGGTCTTAAGTAAAGCTTCTGTGTTGGTAAAATTGGTAAATTTCCAATATAAATGTCATGTTGATATCAATTTTCCATTGGCTTTTAAAGAGGTTAAAAGAAGTCCAACCTGTTTGTTGGCTTACTTTGTAATGGTGAATAACGAAAGAGTTTCCTACCACGTGCCCACATTGACAAAATAAAGCTATGCGTGAAACAGATGGTTATACGTAGATGGCCACCTGTAGGTTCATCTGTGCAGTGTTGCATGATTCTGTTTATCCCGCCTCTGAAATGACATTTAGATGGGTAAAGTGTAAAGTAAAAGTATGGGATTGGATCTATACCCATCTAAACTTTAGATATTACTCACTAAGAAATATTCTCTTGGATTTAATTTCAGAATGTGGCCGCTCATTTCCTGGAACTGCCAAAAGGGCAAAAATGATGACATTGTTTTTAGCTAATTTGTCTCAGACATGCCTGACAGGTGTGTGCTGCTTTTTTGTGCGAACTAATGTCAACATTCCTGTAAATCCAGGAAGCATAAATGAGGTAAGACAGTGTTTTATCTGTAAAGAGATGTTTTTTTGTAAACAATGAGGTATCGTGTGAAAATTGCATTTCCCCATTTCTTTCTTATACTTGCTAGCAGTGCTGGTAACATGATCCAGTGTTTGGTAAATTACTAACATTTTGATAAGTCAAATGAACCCATTGAACACTAGATATTTACTTATCAATGTTACGTCTCTGCTCTAGCTGTCCTAGCCTATGTTCTTTTAGGCAGTGTATTGCCCTCTAGGCGTCCACCAGATGTTATTCCACCCAAAGCAGTTCATTTCACTGACTAGCACACCTTCAACCATAGGTGTTGAATAAATTCATATATTGACAAAGAGTCTTTGAGTCATGAACTACTTGAGTATATTTATTAACACAAACAAGCTGAGCTCAGGAGAGATGTACACACAAGGTATGGTATGCAGATCTCTGCCAGAGAGACCTCTGAACAGAGATTATGAAGCTAAGGAAAAACAAGGGGGTAGTTTCTAAACATCTACAAGGTTATTCTAATAGTTTAATCTGAATAATGTGTGCTGTGTGAAAGTGTCTTGGGCAAGGGTTCTCATGGGACAGGCCTTCCAGTATGGTTTATATGAATCTTGACCATGATGATCATTTTTTGTTGCTTTGTATTATCCGCAATCATGACAACACACAGTTATATCTGCCGGTAAAAAATAATAATTAGAAAATAGAAATAATAATAATAATAGAAATAATTCTCATTAGCCAACCCAACTCCATTAAATTGATTCACCATGAATTTGGTACTCTGTCTGCCAATGTAAAGCTCGTAGCAAGAAACCTTTGATGCAAATTTGAGCTTTGATGAGCAGGATAAGAGAGTTGTCCAATCTTGTTTCTTTCAGCTGAAAAATATTTCCAAAAATGTTTGTCCTTTAGTGATCTGGAGAACTTCATAAATGCTTTCATCTCCTCTCACTGAAACTACTCGAACTCTGTGTTCCTTCCTCAGTCAAAAGTCTCATCTCCAACTCCAAATGCAGCAGCTATTCTTACAGGAACAAAAAGAAAAGATCACATCACCCAAATTTTAGCATCTTTACATTGGCTAACCGTTAGTTTCAGAATTGATTTTAAGATTTTACTGATCACATTTAAGGCACTGTTGGGTCTAGTACCACGCATTATCACATTTAACCAATATGAGCCAGTTGTAGACACCTGCCTGATGAACACTTTTTTTCGCTTTGATTTTATATTTCTTGGTTTTATTGCTTTTGTTGTTGATTTTATGTATTTTTTTCCTCCTTTGTAAAGCACTTTGTAACTGTGGTTTACTATGTGTATCTTTGCTATATAAAGAAAGATTATTATTATTATTATTATACTTGTAGGAGATCTACTTCTCAATGCTTGATGCCACTGATGGCCTCCTGAAAGGAACCAGGAATCTCTATTCCAAATTTCTGCTACCATCTCTCAATGCAACGGAAGACTGGGGTGCTTTAAATCAGTCTAAACATGGAGAGAAGGTTAAACAGAAGTTCAAGGACACCATAAAACGTTCCATTGGCTTCTTAGATGGTGAGCATATTTGTATTTATTTTTTACTTTTACTTTTTTACTGAATTTCTAGTTTCACATACATTAAAACCTATTACATATTAAACAGTTAAAGATTTTCTTCAGGCTAATATTGTTGCTGGCTACATGTTCTCTGACAGACATATGCAGAAATGATATCAGATATGATATCACTGTTAAATTATTACTGTTAAATATATGTCTTAAATGTAGAACCCCAAAACATGTAAAAATATGAAACCTATTTTTGTACAATTTCAAATATTTTTTGGAATCCCCAAGCTATCATGTTCATTTATACAACATTAGTAAAGCAAGTATATGCAAAGACAAAAACTTACCAGGTTGTCTCCTCCTTTTGAATTACTTAGGCTATTATGCCTAATTACAAGACCCCATTGCCAAATGATAATGAAACCATCTATCGTTTCTGAAGTTTTTGAAACATTCAAGTTCTGATATTTAGGAGGGATGTTTATGAAAGTAACAAGTAACAACTTAGTTTTTGACTGGAATAATAATACAAATAATGTGACTTGTTGCAGTATTTGTTAATAATAATATTACTATAATATTGTAATGATCCTCTGTCTGTTCAACTCTTTTGTATGTGTCCCAGATATCCAGTTGAGCCTTGAGGGTATTACTCATCTGAAAACAGCCACAGACATTGACTTCTCTAGATTGGTTTCCCTTGAAGATATAAAAGCTGCAGCTGCAGACTTCGACATAGTGCATCAACTGGAAGAAATGTTGATGCAATGGTATAAGCAGATCGAGCAGGTTGGCAAAGGCATAATACTACACTGTGTCCCAATGTTAGAAAACAGCCAGAAAACAGAACCAAGAATCAAACCTGCAATGTCATGAAGTTGTAAAATTTGGAGATGATCCATAGAAAATGAATGGAACACTGGTTTAAGGGAATTCTAGAATGTTAGATTAGCTGTATTCTATAGTAGTGCTATCACTTCTGCACCAGAAAATGTACCTTTATCCACCAAAAATCTGCCTATATGCTCTGAGAATCACTGTTGCTACCTGTTCATCATTCTCTCTGGACTAAGTCCAGATTGTTGACATCACAGGTTTTATTGTTTATTATTTTCTGGCTTTGGGAGAGTTTTTCATGTTCACAAATATTGATTTGACAGGTCTAGACCATAAGAATAACAGGCAAAGGAAATAAACAATTGAGGTTTATTTTATACTTTAAAGATTATAGTATTAGTATAGATAGTAGTATACCTAGATAGTATAGATACCTCATAGCAGGTTTTGGGTTAAACCAATCACAAAATATAAATTCATACCCTTCAAGCTCAACTATCTATTTCTGCATTGGACATAAGAACCTTTTATGGTGAAAGATTTCCACTTTTTGATTATTGAAGTAAATCCACTTACTCATTGGAAGTGAATTGAACCTAACCCTTAACTGTAGAAAGAAGACTTAAACTATATATCCTTATCCTTATCAGGTCCTAACAGAAAGTGATCAGATGAGGAAAGAGGCTGATTCCTCAGGGCCATTGACTGAATTAGAACACTGGAAAAGAATGTCTGCAAAGTTCAACTCCATTATTGATCACATCAAAGGCTCAGAGTGCAAGGCAGTAGTAATGGTTCTCCATGTCAACCACTCCAAGATTTTGACGGTACAAGTGCTTGAGTGTTTAACTGAGCAATCTGGGAAATTGACGTCTACATCTAGATCTACATGTCTTACAAGTAACTGGATTACAGTAACCTGATTACAAAAAATAGGCAAAGTAGTCAAATTATTTTAGAATTGGAGTATTGCAGTTGATTACATTACCAATTACAATGTCATGCAGATTACAGTCATCTGTAAAGGATTACATTCAAATTCAAAGTAATCTTTCCAATCCTATCCCTTTGTAGATGTGGCGGAAACTGGATGCCAGGATAACAGATCGTGCCAGTGAGGCAAAAGATAATGTAAAATTCCTGTACACGCTAGAGAAAGTCTGCCAGCCTCTTTATAACAGTGACCCGGTGTGTATTGTAAGATGAATACCTAGTCATGGCTGTCAAATTATCTTACCTTATTACCTTATTTCTTATACCTTTTTGAAAAATAATGAGGAAGCTATTTACAATTGCCTTAATACGATGTAAAAAATATGTGTAGTAACCTATGGAAAAGTACACAATAATATTGTGTTAGTCCTTTATGAGTGTGTCCCTAATATATAATCTACTTGCAAAAGGTACAATAGCATAATCCAAGTACAAGGTGTACAAAGTTAGTGTACTAAAATGTGTACTTAATAAAGAAACCTTTTAGTGTAGACGGTTAAAGGATGCCAATAATATTGTTATACAGAAGCACAGTATTCATATTGTGAAAGAAAATAATACATGCACATGTCTGATTTCAGCTCACCATGATAAAAAGTATTCAGAACATCATTTATGCCATTCAAATGATTCACAGTGTTTCACAGTACTATAATACATCTGAAAGAATGACCTCACTCCTTGTCAAAGTAAGTTATTTATTTTCAGAAAAGTTTTAAATGCCAAATATTTAGAGGAGGAAAACACAATGGAAGGATCCTCTTTTCATTGAAAAACGTAATTGAAGAGTGCCTGAAATATTTTCCAGGTTACGAATCAGATGGTTACAGCATGCAGAGCATATATTACTGACAATGGCACCTGTCTAGTTTGGGACCAGGATGCAGAAGATGTCATCAAAAGAATACAAGTTAGGGTGACACCTATAGGGATAACTACTGATACATTCATAATTAGGCCTAAATCTAATAAATGTTGGGGTCAGCATATGGTATCTAATTCTCTTTTGCAGGACTGTATCTACTTGTATCAAGAGTATCAGTCTTGCTTCCAGAAAACAAAAAAACAAACAATGGAAAGGGCCGGAGAGAAGCCCTTTGAGGTTTCCGGGATGCATATTTTTTGCAAGTTTGAGGGCTTCAGCAAGCAACTGGAAAAGGTGTGATCAACCATTATGTTAGCTTTCCTTGATTCCCTCTCTGTCACAATACGGCCTACCCAAAAACCAATAACCATTCTGTTTTGTAGATCATCCAAATAATTACAGTGGTGAAGGCATTCTCTGTTCTTGGAAAATCAAACATTGTGGGCATTGAGATACTGGCTAGGCAATTCCAGAATATATCCATGAATGTGAAGAAGAAGCAGTATAACATATTGGGTCCAAGAACAGCTGAATTTGAAATGGACTTTGCTGAGTTCATGGCTCAAATCAGCAATCTTGAGGTATGTATTTTGTCATGCTGTTCATTGCTATATTGCAAACTTGCTGTGGTGCGGTAGCCCCCACCCTCTCCTAATGGTTCTCATACCCCAGAATTTCCCCCCCGGGGATCAATAAAGTATCTATCTGTCTTTCTATCTACATATAATAGATGTTCATATTAATACTGTTTTGCCTATTCTCATCTACAGAACCAGCTGCAGATTTTCATGAATTCCTGCTTCTCTAAAATCTTCTCATCTCGACAAGCTCTCTGCCTGTTACAAAGGTGGTTAAACATATTAAAGATGCAGCTATTAATTCTAATGAGCTAGACTACTTATTAATGGAGATAATAATCATGAAAAAATATTTTATTATAGGTCTCATGAATCTCTGTTGTAGTTTTCAGAAGCTGAATATGCCCTGTCTAAAGATCGAAATATCCAACACTTTGGGACTTATTCTTCAGCACTATGCCTCAGAACTGGAGTTTGTGAATAAGGTATCCCATTTACATTAGCCTATATAACTGACATTAGCTTATCTAGCTTATAATTGACAATACAGTATAACCTTATTGTCACATAGTTTTGATTAGACCTATGTAAATTTGCTTGTAGTTCTATCAGGAACACAGAGAGGACCCCCCTTTAGCTAGAAACATGCCTCCTGTGGCTGGCAGGATTGGGTGGGTCAGGCACCTCTACCGAAGAATAGAGGAAACCATATCATACATACATGTAAGGATAAATACATCCCATATACTTCATCATAATACTCAATTGTTTTTAAACCATATCAAATTTTGAATCAATCTGTTTTCAACAGAAAACTTCTGACATCTTAGTTAGTCCCGAGGGAAAGGAGGTGGTCAAAATGTACAATCGGACTGCAGCTGTGTTTGTGGAGTTTGAGCTTCTTTACCACAGAGCCTGGATGAGGGAGGTCTTACAGCTAGAATATGGTTGGTATCCTGGACCTGACATAATGTTGATACTGTAGATGTCACACATTAGCCATTGTTGGGTTACATCATATGAATTTGTATCAGTATTCTGTCAGTATCAGAATGAAACAGAATGATACGTCCTCTCTTTTGTGCAGCCTTACAAATTACATTGCTAGTTCGGCACCCAAAGACAGGAAAATTACTTGTCAACTTTGATCCTAAAATAACCGAGGTTATTCGGGAGACTAAGTGCATGCTGAAGATGGGTCTAGAGGTTCCAAAGCAGGCTTTGCGTCTGGTCAAGTCAGAAAGCATAATAAATGACAATCACCTCCGACTAGAGGTAAGTAATGAGAATTTTTCACACTAGGATGGGCTAACTTAGTATAAAATTAATTTGTTTGCCATATTTTGTTTCCTTTAGACCCTTTTGGCAGACTATGAGTCCACCTGTGAAAATATACCAGTAGCCTTCTGCAACTTGATGGCTTCAAAAATAAGAAATGTAAGTAAGTGAAACATAACCAAATCGCAATTTATGAAAATATTGAAGAATAGGCTAAATGGGGGCTTTCCATGACATACTAGGCTGAAGTGTGTACCATGTACACACAACATCAGGAGTCCAGGAGTTGATCTTTGCCAGAAGTCATCTCTCATTGTTATTATGTTATCATTATCTCTGCCAGTAATTTAAAGATTAGGTAGGGATCAAACCTTGGGTTGTGGTATTAGTCCACAAATGATTATGTAGAAAGTGGTGGCTTCAGTAGCTTAAGGGTTAATTTAAACCACTATATTATGGTGTTGCTCACCTTCCTAAATCAACGTAGGGAGGGAAATTAAATATGCTTGGCTTGTAGGTAAGTAGCTTCTAACACCAAATAATTTTTGCACAATAACCCATCAAACAGATCTTCCAATAAAGTAATAAGAGTAGAGCAAAAAATATATTAAAGTTAGGTAAAACTGATTATTCTTTGGGGACAATATACTCTATTTACGTATTAATGCTTTCAGACTTGACTATTATATTTTTTGGTAAATGACTAGGTGGAGTCTGTGCTTCGCCATGGGTCAGTGCTACTCACCTGGTCATCTTTCATTCTGGACAAGTTCTTCCAAAATGTCAACACTGCCATGTCTGAGCTCAAACATCTTCTAAAGAAGGTAATTTTGGGGGAAAAGAATTTAATGTAAGTTAAATAAATGCAAGCTCTCCTAAACCCTCAGGCATGGATAATGTTTTATCGTGATATCATGTACAGTACTGTTGTCAGGCAAGAATGTGAAAGGAGGGACTTCATTCACAGGGTGCCGACACATTTTGACAATGTACAGGTCTTCAAATTATGGAAGAGTACAAAAAAACATGATAAACCTTTGAAACAGATTTATAACGAGACAGTAAATTCCATGCCCCTCAGAAATAATAATATTAGTCTATGGTCAGTGATTTGAAACAAACATTGCACATTTTTACACAGAGCTGCAATGTCTAAAAGTTGAAGTCTTGAAAAGCATGGGATTCTAAAATGTAAAAATGTGTTTGAACCTTGCAATGTTTTTCCCTTTCTTCTGCTGATCACACCCAAGAACAGGGATTTATGTAATGCAACAGGACCTTGTATATGCATTTTTGTAAAGCATTTGCTTGATAGCCATGCCTTATTTCTCCTCAGGTTCGGGATGTCTGTGACATACACATTGACAATGTCCTCCAAGACATTTCAGAAACTGTGCTGATTGAGCTTCCAGATGATCAGCCTTCTTCGCTGCAGGACCTGATTGACACAAATGAGGTCTTAATTCCAGTGTTGGGTTCATTTCACTTTCAATCCTATCAATTAAAAATATGAAGTGAATTAATCCCAACCTCCCTTTGTCCAGGTCACCATTCTACTCATTATATGTCCTGTTTTTATAGAATCGATGTAAGGAGTTGGCAGATACCTTGGACCACAAAAGCAGCCATGTTGAAGAGGCAGTAAAGGAGCTGATTAATATGTTAAGTGCCATTTACGAGTTGAAAGGCACCAAGAAGACTGTTGGGGAACATGTTCCAGGTGCTCCTAATTCCCAATTTTACACACAATCTTACACACACATACACAAAAAAATACTTGTACACACTTGTATTTTAATTTTAATGTTTTTTTTTTGTTTTTTTTCTAAAACCACTAACCTTTCAGAGCGAAGCCATGTGACATTCTCAGTAGAGGCCAAGACCTCCAATGAGAATAATGGAATGAATTCAGAAACCCACACTGGTGATAAAGAGGGCAACTTTGAAAAAGTATGTTTACCCACACCAAAATACCCCCCCTTTTGTACAGCATACCAACAAGATGTGTCAATGCTTCAAATTACCATTATAATTGTAGGAGTGCAAGAAGATATATGAATTCTTCAGTGCCAAGCTATTAGACGCAATGGTTAAAGCAACAAGGTTATCTCTGGACACTCTGAAGAGGAGGATTTTTATTGCCACGTACGTATGGTTGTGTTTGTCAGTATTCCGAAAAACTTGCCGATATCTAAGAGAAACAATATTATCTGTTACAGCCGTTCATCAAGAAAAGGGCATTTCAGTACATCCCAGCAGACAAAGTCTGAGCTGGTCATGTTAATAAAATCTGAAGTCCACCTGGTCATACCCAATGTGGTAAGTTCATAATACTGGGGGTGACATTCATTTCAGTTCAGGCTAATGACCTTTTGGGAGAAATCTTTGCACCTTTGTGTAACAGAATGTTTAGTTTCTCTATCTGATCTTTGTTGTTTGTGTCAGGTAATGATGCCGAGTTTAGATGACATCCAGCAGGCTATCAACCGACTGGTGCACTTGGTGCTGGAAGTTAGCCGGGGTGTTGCATGCTGGGGACAGAGGCGCAATCTTGACGGAATGAAGGCCAAAGGCAAGTAACTGTAAACATGTACATGCATGGAACAAAAAAATACATGAAAAAATCCCTGGGGGTTGTTCCACAAAGCAGGTTTAGAAAAGCGGCGATTAACCTCGTAAGCCTGGCTTGAGTTAACCTAACTAATCAATCGGGGCTAAAGCGGTTCCACAAAGCCAAAGTCAAGCTACTGTGATCTGGCTAATCCAAGCCATGCTCAAGCAATGCAGATAATTGTACACAGTTTATTTGAGAAGCCCGAGAGGTCAATCATGGATCTGATCAATTCATCATGGCGAAAAAGGACGGTAAAGACAGAGTCGCAATGTTCACGGCCACTGAGCAGCGACTTTTAGTGGAGGTCTACAGAGAATTCAGCCATATTATAATGAAAAAGGGAAATACATAAACATAAATAAACATACATAAATAAAGGGAGAGAGAAAGCTTGTCAACAAATTGCTGATAGATTGAATGCGTAAGTAATTATTGAATTTAAAACAAACAACTTGTATAGACCTTAAAAAAACTGAAAAGCTGTGCTAAAGATATTATAAATGAAACCATGCCTTATATGAAACCTCAAGACTATCTATCGCCATAAATGATGAAGTAAAGGCTATACATAACATTTCATCTTGCTACATTACAGTCAGCAACTTATGCTTGAACTATGCTGGGCTTGCTTTGTGGAACCGAATAAACTTGAAAATGAGCCAGACTAAGTGAAATAAGCCTGGCTAAGTGGTAAGCTCGCTTTGTGGAACACCCCCCTGGAACTTGAAAATTCCTTAGTATATGGCATTCAATCGTGCATTTAGTATTGAAAAATAACATTGAGTTTCATATCATGGCCAGTATTGATGAAAGCAATGTCCAGCCCAAAAAAGCCAATTTTGAATAGTTGAATTTTGAACATTACCTGAGTTTGATGTGTGAGTACAGTTGGATTACAAATACCTAGCATTGTTAGTAACCTTGGATTGAAATTGATAAGAGCGATTAATGGTTATTTTCCTTCCCTGTTCGTGTTGATCTCATTAGAGAGAGTAAAGAACTTCTATCAGAGTGTTGCTGAACACAAGGACATCAGCAAGCTCGTGGTCATCCTGAATTCTGCTGTCACCTCCCTGAGGAGTCATGCTAGTGATGTTCTCAAGCAGTTCCACCCATTTAAAGTGATCTGGGCTGAGGACATGGACTTAAAAGTCAAGGTGTGCTATCCTGCAAACATAACTTTATCCTGTTTGGGGGTTTGGTCAGAAAGTATAAATTTTTACCCCTAACCCATGAGATTATTTGTTCTGCCCTTTGAAAAGGAATTCATGGACAGTCATCCATACTTGACCCAGATCAAGTCTGAAATTCAGCACTACGCCTCATTTGAACAGGAGATTGATGATATCAAACCCATCATTAATTTGGTTTCCATTGAATTGTCAACAGGTAATGTTGCAGCAATGTGTTAAAAAATAAATTTTCCAGGCTCTTAGGGCCATTTTAGTTAATGGTGCAATGTAGCATTTTAACATTGCTAAATCATTAAACATTAAATTTGAGACGTTATTGCTATTGCCATTAACAAACAAGACCATCACAGAGAAGATTGGCAGCCTCTACTAGCCTTTATACTGCAGTTTACATTGTGTTCCACTTGATTGAATTTTGTGGGAAATTGCTTTATGGCTTTACGGCACAAAACAGGAAGAGGGCCGCTGTTCTTCCAGTGCAAATGGAGCTGAAGCTTTTAGAGTTTCTCACAATGGCAGTTGAGAGAACGGGTGAAGAATCAAAAATCAAAAAGTGTATCCTCTTCAGTAAAGCAAAAGAGAAAACCTTTGATTGAAGAAGTAACTTCCTATTTGTGGCAGGAAGACATGTTTTTGTGGTGTAAAATGTGGTCTTAATTTTGAGAAAAACGAGCACTAGCAATACCACTGGGGTAAGGTAGAGGCTACCAATCACCTCAACCATGGTCTCATTTGTTTACGGTAATTTTATCCTTCCACATAAATTGAAATTCTATATGTAGCATTTAAATGTATGTGGAAGGATAAAATTAAAATAACAGAAATCCAAGTTTGCATAAGAGTTCAACCCCTTTGCTTCGTTCAGGGTAAATTGCCACACTAGCAAAAATGTGATCAACATTTCTGATTACCGTTAATCAGATGTTATATTTAGATTGTATTTAGCATTTCTGAACTTTGGTTTCCTGTCAAACATTTTTTCAAACTTGTCTTTCTTGCTAACAAAGCTAAGACCAAGTCTCTTCACTAGATATTAATGGGATCTTAGGGTGTAGGGTGGACTCTCCATCAGATTACTTTAACACAGTATGGGATACATGGTTCATTTATGAATGAGATTAGAGTCCAGTTTTTGAAGTTTAAAAGAAGTTTATTGCTACTACAGAAATCAATGGAGAAATTTGACGGGAAAAACAGTCACTATTTCACCTTTTGTCTTTTCGATGGGAGGGTGAGGATTTATCTTTTCTCTGAAACCTCAAGACCTGGGCCGTAATGCCATTCATAAAGGAACCATATATCCCATTCTGTGTTTAAGTATTCTGATGGAGAGTCCACCCTACACCCTAAGATCCCATTAAGTCCCATTAAGATCTAGCGAATGGACTTGGTCTCAGGTTTGTTAGCAGAAAAAAATGTTCTGTTTAAAAAAAGTTTGAAAGATAACCAGAATTGCTAAATACAATCAAAATATTACATCTGAGTACTGGTAATCCAAAATGTCGCTAACATTTTTGCTAGTGTGACAACTTACCCCGAATGAGGCAAAGGGTTTGAATACCTACGCAAACTTGATTTCTCTGTTATTTTAATTTTATCCATCCACATAAATTTCAACAACTTTGTTTTCACTTTGATAGAATAGAGTGCTTTGCATGGAATTCAGATGAAGAATCCCAAATAAATGTTTTTTGCAATAACGTAATAGCACAGCAAAATGTGCAAAAAGTCAAGGGGTTTGCAATACTCTTGCAAGGCACTGTATGTCATCTATCTCCACAACTAATTACAGAAAACAAATGAGTCTTTTCTTAAAATTTGGCAAATTCAGGCAATGACAGTAAGATGTGATTCTCAACTGGCCATATCATCAGTCACAGGTTTTGTCTAGTTTGACAGGGTTATGTATGTGTTACAAGAGAGGAAGACCAAAAATAACACTACAAATAATACTGCTTTCCTCCTATACAGCTCCGTTAAAGATGTGCCTTACAGTTGAGGCCAAAGCCTGGAAGAAACTGTTGTGCAAATACCTGAAGGAGGAGTATAGGAAGAAAATGATTGACATCAGCACATTTACTGGCAAACACCTCATACAGCTATCCAGTCCCATAGCTAATCTAGAAGATATGCGTTGTACCATGGGGGCCCTGTCCAAGCTCAGAGATGCTGAGATATGGATTGACATGACCTTGGGGTCCATTGAGGTATGAATAATACACTCTGGGTTGTTTTCAGGGACATTGATTAAGCCTAGTCTTAATCAGGAATAGGTGGGTGGTGATAGGCAAAAATCAAACACAAGAGAAGCAAGTTCCCCTCAGAACAATGGCCAGTAGTGTTTATTAGAAAAAATAGGTCACAGTTCAGGTAAAGAATTAAAAATAAAATCCCTTTACAAGTCTAAACTGACATGTTTGCTGTTTATTTAAGATCTCTCAAGAAAAACCTGCAGTGAGGTCTAGTTTGACCTAGATTTTGTTCTGCTATGCAAAGTCTATGTCCATGATCCAAATAATCCATCCCGGGCTCTCACAATATGACCTTTAGTCTGATTCTTCCATCCCAACTGTTTTTGACGATCAGGCTGAATCTTTAGATATGGGAGAGTCAGCACCAGTCAACCTGGCTTGTTTTGTGAGTGAGAGGGGTTAAGGACTCTTACTCCTAGTATCTCTTAGTATCAGACCAGTTGGGATGGCAGAAAGTTTTTCAAACTTGTTTGATTTTCATCCTTGGTATTTAGATTAACTCATGCAGTGTGAGATGGACGATGCAAATCTGTAACAGATAGCTGCCAATAGCCAATGAGAGTTGATCTTGAGACATAAATAATACAAATAGGAACTGAGAAGTTGCTCTCTGTCCATGTTTGGTGTTACACGTATCTTATGGTAACACAAGCCCTCCACACAATTTATGTTTGATTAATGTGTAGCTGTGAAATTACCATCTTATGATCATCTTATGTTTCACAGGAAGCCTATGAAATTCTGAATAGATCTGAAGTGGAGGTGACCAAAAAGGAGGCAGAGGGGGTGCACAATCTTAGACGCTCTTTCCACAAGCTCCAGTCTAAAGCCGTTAGTATATTTATAATGTGGCTTATTTTGTGTTTTTTTAGTCTGTGATCTTCAATAATTAAGCTGTGATCATGGTTTTTGAATCCTGCCTTCTCAGGGATCAGTACAAGATGAGCTTGTTCGTGTGCAACCCAAGTTCAAACAAAATCTTTTGGAGTCTGTTGCCATTTTCCAAAATGATCTTGTCAGTTTTATAGAGCAATATGATTCAGTAAGTAATCTGTCAATCTATCCATCTGTCTATTTACATATCTATATATTTGATCTTTATTGATTTCACTGAATGATTAATCAATTTATTGAACATTTAATTCCTACAATGTTTGGTCTTTTATTGAAGGAGGGTGCTATGGTGGCTGGAATAACTTCTCAAGAAGCCAGCCGCAGGCTCCAGATTTGTCAGGTGATACATTAACATGCTTCCTTTTGTGAGGGGGGGTTCTCTTGGATATTTAATACATACCTTTTTTCTTTCACCTAGGTAAGATTTGATGATCTGTGGAGAAAGTACATCACATACTCCACTGGTGAACAGCTCCTTGGCTTGCCAGTTAGAGAATATGAAGTTCTGCAAACAAAAAGGTGTTCTACCGCTATATACAAGTTGAGAGAGCATGGCAATAAAATGAAAATGCAATAATGCATTGTTGTTTACTGTGTTAAAAGCCTTTGTTAAATGTCATTTGGTAATGTATACATTTTGATAAAACACTTTTTTTGATTACCTAGAAAAGAACTTGGCCTGCTACAAAAACTCTATGGCCTATATGATGCAGTGATGAGTAATATTAGCGGTTACTATGGCATTCTGTGGACAGATGTGGATATTGAGAAGATCAATGCAGAGCTTTTGGAATTTCAGAACAGGTAATCTTGCTGCATTCCTGCTGATTTCCCCCACATTACAGTTGAATTTGAGCGGCCAGTTTGCTCTACACTGTACTTTTTCATTTGAACGACAACGTTTTGGCTTACAGGTGCCGTAAGCTGCCCAAAGCCCTTAAAGGCTGGCAGGCCTACCTGGACCTGAAGAGGAGGATTGATGATTTCAGTGAGTCCTGCCCTCTGCTAGAGATGATGGCACACAAAGCCATGATTCAGAGACACTGGGATCGGATCGCAGACCTGACTGGGCACAAATTTGAGGTGGAGTCCGACACCTTTGCACTGCAGAACATCATGGAAGCACCTCTGTTAAACTATAAGGAAGACATTGAGGTTTGTTTGGCATTTTTATCATACACACTGTTTTCACTCTTAAACACACATATATATAGCCTAATTGTTTTTTTTAAAATTTATATCCTTAATTTTGACTTTTACCTGCCACGCATGGTGTTGTGTATGTCTCAGGACATCTGCATATCAGCTGTGAAGGAGAAGGATATTGAGGCCAAGCTGTCACAGGTGATAGAAGTTTGGTCCAATCAGACCCTAAGTTTGATGACATTCAAGGACAGAGGAGAGCTGATGCTGAAAGGGGCAGAAACAGCAGAGATCCTCACCACCTTGGAAGACAGTCTCATGATATTGGGCTCATTGCTGAGCAACAGGTAGAAGAGAACCAATGCTGAAATGAAATTTGATAGACTTAATTAATCCCTCAAGGGGGGCACATTCTCTTTTCACCCTCTGGTGGGAGCGCAGGGTCAGCCAGCTATTACGGCACCCCTTTAGCAGGTAGGGCTTAAAGGAAAAATCCACCCTAAAACACTTTAACTCTGTTGAAAAACAGCTATTGGCAATGTACAAAACTTGATCACAAAATAACTCCTGGAATGTATTGAACATCACAGACTGATGATATATAACAGTATAAGAGTATCTAAGGATGGAATTTTTCTTCAAGGACACTTTGACAGGGATCAAACCTGGAGCCTCCGGTTGGTTGATTTGATCACAACACATGACAGATTTTGCTTGCCTGTCCCCTCCTTCATCAATGTGCAACGTATATGTCTGCTGCTGTTATGAAAATGCACTGCAATGATTGTTGCCATGTGTGTAAGGAGAATCTGTCCAGTTATTTTTATGCATGCATGCAGAGTTTTCTCTCAACTATGTCCCAACTCTTTCCTAGATACAATGTCCCCTACAAGAAAGATATCCAAAACTGGGTCTCCAAACTCTCAACAGCATCTGATATCATTGAACAGTGGCTTATTGTACAAAACCTGTGGGTGTATTTGGAGGCTGTGTTTGTTGGGGGTGACATTGCCAAACAGCTGCCACAGGTATAAGCCTTTATTCATTTACTTTGTAATTATAATGATCAGAATTTGAAGTAAGGAAAACAATTAATGTATATTTATCATGTCATTATGTGTATTTATATTCCTTTTTAAAGTACTTAGTATTGTTTGTCAATGTAGGAAGCCAAGCGTTTTCAGAATATCGACAAGTCCTGGATCAAGATCATGCAGCATGTCCAAAGTGTTCCAAATGTGGTGCAGTGCTGTGTGGGGGATACAACTGTAGGAGAACTCCTTCCAGATCTTCAGAAACAGCTTGAGCTCTGCCAGAAGTCTCTCGCTGGGTGAAGCCTTGCCACAGCTCTGTCTAGTTTGTTATTACTATATAGCTCATTGGTTTTGCAAGCAGAAGTTGTTAGCACTTGTTAACAATGGGATAAAAACATTCCTCTGAAAAAAATCACCCAAGTACTTCTATATTGTTAAATATGTTGTGAAACAGTCAGGAATTTATTTTGTCCTACATGTAATTTTTCAGAGATAGGGTTTTAATCCCAATGACACCCACCACTGTTACGAACAAGTACTGCTGTCAATAGCTCAGAAACCAAAACACAGTGCTTTTGGACTAAAAATAGTTGTCTGAACAACACAAGCTTCTTAAAAATCATTAACTATCCCATTACAACACTGTAGAAACAAGATACAGTATTATTATTTAATTCACTCAATGTGGTCTAACTCCACAGGTACCTTGAGAAAAAGAGGCTCCTGTTCCCGAGATTCTTCTTTGTGTCTGATCCTGCCCTCTTGGAAATCCTTGGTCAAGCCAGTGATTCTCACACAATTCAGGTAGTCGCCATAAAAATGATCTTAGGAAAACAGGTTCACACATTTAGGCTTCAAAGAACCTATACAGTCATGAGAATTCTGGAAAGTAAAAAAAAAAAAAAAGTTAAATGATTGGATGAAAACTGAATTAAATTTTAAGTTATAATTAAATCAAAATATACAGAATGCAGTACCAAATATTTATTAGTATGGAGTTTTGAGAGACTATGGAGTCATTTGATTCATAAAAACATCGAGGAAACCTGAATTTAAGTGTTTTTTTTCCAGTCACATCTCCTTGGCATGTTTGACAATTTAAATGAAGTGGAATTTCATGCCTCAGACTACGACAAGATTTTGACTGCTATTTCACAAGAGGGAGAGCAGCTGCCGGTATGTAATGCTAATTGCAGTTTCAGGTCATAACTGTAATGTGGAATCACATATGAAACTATTTGTCTGTGTGAATATGTATGTGAATACCTCTCTGTGTGTGAGTGCTTGTTTTTTGTACTTGTGAGAAACAGTTCAGGCATAAGGAGTTTGGGGGGAAATGGCAACATTTTGGCCAATTTTCATTTTGAAAAGGGATCATTTGATCATTCATCAGATTAAGGTTCCAGGTTATAATTAGGACAGCAGTTTAGGAGTTAATATAGTCAATGCAAGTATAGTTATATAAATGTTTGTGTTTGTGTTTCCAGCTGGACCATCCTGTGATGGCTCAGGGACCAGTGGAGCTCTGGCTAGGGGAACTGTTGCTCCAACAGCAGGCCTCTCTGCACTCTGTTATCAAAGCTGCTGATTTCCAGATCAATGATTCAGACTTCCAGCTTCTCCCCTTCCTCACCCAATTCCAAGCACAGGTAGGGAGACAATAATGTGGTGCAATAAATGAAAGGTTTGCATAGGATGAATGGAAATATTATACTAGTGATACACTGATAGTTGGGATAAGATATCAGGTCAAAATCAGGCTAGAATAGGGCATTGTTATGATTTTCTCCATTGATTTTTTTGTCAACTTTTTTAACACATAGAAAGGTGTCAAACGTCTTTAATGGAGAATAATTGATTACATATCAATTTTTTTCCAATCTACATTGCTCATGAAAAGTAATGGATTGGTTTGGGGCTTTCACACTTGTGTTTGAATCAAACCCTAGAGTTTTGATCACCTTAAGATTGGTTTGTTTGGGGAGATGAAAAAACCCTGAGTGCACCAAACAACTCCCCACTGGTCCACCTGAGACAAGTAGTCTTAGGCCACTTTCAAGTGAACTTTAAGGGAAGTGAAATAGAAATAGAATAGAATAGAAACTAAAGAAAGGAAGAACATGCTTTGTTAAAAAAAATACATGGTTTGTCAAATGGCCCAAAACCAATGAAAAAACTCAAGAGTAACAATTTACTTTATTTTTACCAGTGTATACAAAATACAGGTGAGAGGATGACTTTACATTTAAGTACTCGCAATCTGTATTGGCAGTGTCAGTATCAGAGTGGTATTGGCTCATCCAAATCTAAACATCTATTTCACATTTTTGTTAGCTCTTCATGATGCTAGCCATGTCACGTTTTTATCATCTTGGGTGTTCCCTCTGTCAGTAGACTTTAAAATGGTAAGAATTAATTAATAACTGTATTGCTAAGAGGTATAAAGAGGGACTGGTGGTATCGCTAGTGAGTTAGCTATACCCCACAAGGACCCAGATGATACCATGTCTATATTTAGCTCATACTTTCAGGAAATCAGTTGCATCAGAATGCAACTTTTATTCTTTTAATTTCACAGGTGGGCTTGCTGGGAATTCAGATGCTTTGGACAAGAGACTCAGAAGAGGCACTGCACAATGCCAAAGATGACAGGGAGATCATGTCTGTTACCAACAAGAAGTTCTTGAATCTGCTCAACACACTCATTTCACAGACCACCCACGACCTGACCAAGTTTGACAGAGTCAAGTTTGAGACACTGGTCACTATCCATGTACATCAGAGGGATATATTTGATGACCTGGTAAGTTATCAGAAAACGCTATTTCTGTCATGGATCCTTATACTCTATAGATTGTTGGTCATTATCATTTTATGTTAGATGTTAAGACTGATTTTCATTTATTTCTCCTCAGGTGAGAATGCGTATCAGATCTCTCACTGACTTTGAATGGCTGAAGCAGAGCAGATTTTACTTCAAGGAGGACCTGGATCAGGTCATTGTGTCCATTACTAATGTGGACTTCATTTATCAGAATGAGTTCCTGGGCTGCACTGACCGTCTGGTCATCACCCCTCTGACTGACAGGTGAGTGAAGAAGAATATGATTTTGATACCTGTTTTTTATGGTGTTCAATTTCTAGGTTGAATCTGAAAACTGCTATTTTCTGCAGGTGTTACATCACACTGTCCCAGGCTCTGGGCATGAGCATGGGAGGAGCCCCTGCAGGGCCAGCTGGCACTGGGAAGACTGAAACCACTAAGGACATGGGTCGCTGCTTGGGCAAGTATGTGGTGGTCTTCAACTGCTCTGACCAGATGGACTTCAGAGGACTTGGCAGGATATACAAAGGTAGCCCAGGCAATCAAACAATTCATCCAGCCTATGTTGTAGTGTGTTGTATCAGTTACTTTCAATTGTATTTTTTCACTTTCAAGGCCTTGCGCAATCAGGGTCCTGGGGATGCTTCGATGAATTCAACAGAATTGACCTGCCAGTACTGTCTGTTGCTGCTCAGCAAATCTACATTGTTCTGACAGCACGCAAGGAGCACAAAAGCAGTTTCATCTTCACTGATGGAGACTGTGTGAATCTGAATCCAGAGTTTGGCCTGTTTATCACTATGGTAGGAACGATACACATGAATCTTATAATAAATCCTTTAAAGCAGAAACATCAAATATAGACCAACATGCTGTTGTTCTTTATCTAGAACCCTGGCTACGCAGGGCGCCAGGAACTTCCTGAAAACTTAAAGGTGCAGTTCAGGACAGTGTCTATGATGGTACCAGACCGGCAGGTGGGTCATGGCTAATGTTGCTGGAATGTAATAGTTCTATTTTTGCTCTAGTCTTAGCAGACATTTCCCTTCTGTTAACTTTCCCAGATCATCATGAGAGTCAAACTGGCCAGTTGTGGCTTCATCGAGAATGTTATCTTAGCCCAGAAATTCTTTGTCCTTTACAAACTGTGCGAAGAGCAACTTACAAAACAGGTGAGAAGCTTGTTGCCACTGCCTTGCTACTTTTTGGAATGAATATTGTCCTACTGACACACAACCACCTCTTTGTCAGGTCCACTATGACTTTGGACTGAGAAACATCCTGTCTGTGTTGAGAACTCTGGGGACCAATAAGAGAGCACGACCCAATGACACTGAGTCCAGTATTGTCATGAGAGTGCTGCGTGACATGAACCTATCTAAATTGGTACGAGAGGAACTCTGGATGGATATAATGAACACTGAAGTAACATATGAGTGGACACTGTATCTGTGAAATGTTTCTGTATGTTTCAGGTGGATGAAGATGAGCCCCTCTTCCTCAGTCTGATCAGTGACCTTTTCCCTGGGATCCAGCTGGATGGGAGCACATATGCCGAAATACAGACTGCTGTAGCCCATCAGGTGAAGTTAGCTGGCATTGTCAACCACCCACCATGGAACCTAAAGCTGGTTCAGGTACCTCAAAGCCTTTTCGTCCACATGTTTAGCTCCTGTTATTGTATTGTGTGGTAGAAATTGATGGTTTTTTCTATGTTTTTACTAACATAGCTCTATGAGGCTTCACGTGTGCGCCATGGCCTGATGACTCTGGGCCCCAGTGGAGCAGGGAAGACCACAGTCATCAACATTCTTATGCGTGCTTTGACTGAATGTGGAGCCCCACACAAGGAGATGCGCATGAACCCCAAGGCAATCACTGCCCCACAGATGTTCGGCCGTCTTGATGCAGCCACCAATGACTGGACTGATGGCATCTTTTCCACTTTGTGGAGGAAAACACTCAAAGCCAAGAAAGGTATGTTGCTTATGGTTGTCATTAAGATTTTGGTGAGACCAGTGCTCTGTAGTGCAACCATTTGGTTACATTTTGCAACTCTTTCCAGTAGTACCACTGAATGTTTTGTTCACTTTCACCAGTGCCAGAGGCAAGACCCAGCCAAGTCTCTGAAATTTATATTCAGAATTTTCGCCAAAAAAAGCTATTATAGAATATAGGCTATTTCTGATAAGGGCTAGTCCATTTTCACTCTGCCTTTGCCTAAAACTTATTGGTCTCTCTTGGTAGACTATCAAGTGTAAAAGGTGTGTTGAATTGTAATTTGACGAAATCTGCAAGTTGGTATTATGCATTGAAACTAGTATTTGCTAACTAGAGTTCAAATTGCAGTAAATCTATGTATTAGTCTATACAACCCAACACAGAAAATTATTGAATTAAGTGTGTTTCACTTCAAACACTTCAAACAATAGAATATGCCTATACAATAACCACAAAGGAAACTGTTGCAGTTAAATAATAATCTATCCCTGTTATATGAAGGTATTTCCCTGCCAAAACTATTTTCAGAAGTGTATCTCATGATTTTCAAGAGCGAAAAACAATATGAGCAAGAAAATATGATTTGTATTCACAAAACTCTTTTCAGTTACGCTTTTACACTTGCAAACAAAAGTAAGAGAATACATTTAAAGACTTGAATTGTCATGGGTTTGAAATGACAACTGTTTGCTTTAGGGGAGTTTATATGGATTGTGCTGGATGGTCCAGTGGATGCCATTTGGATCGAGAACCTGAACTCTGTATTGGATGATAATAAAACCCTGACGTTGGCTAATGGTGATCGCATCACCATGTCTCCATCCTGCAAGCTGGTCTTTGAGGTGCACAACATGGACAATGCATCCCCTGCTACTGTGTCCCGGGTGGGTATGGTCTTCATGAGCTCATCAGCTCTGAGCTGGCGACCCATACTTCAGGTACACTTCTTTTGTTAATCATCAATATAGAATACTTCCTTCCTTTACATTTGAATGCTTATGTGGAACATTGATTTCATATTATAGGGATGGGCTCACAAGTGCAATGCACAAGCGGCAAACAGCATTATGAGTTTATATGACAAGATATTTGAGGACACTTACTTGTATATGAAGCAAAACCTTAAACCTAAAATGGAACTGTTGGAGTGCAACTACATAATGCAGGTATACATCCAGAAAAAAACACTGAAAGACCTTCATTATGCTTAACCTTTCACTGGCAAACAACCATTAGATGGTGGATGTAATGTTTCGTGAAACAAGCCATGTATCTGACTGTGATCTACTGTCTGTCTGTGAAGTCTGTGAATCTGCTGGAGGGCCTGATTCCCTCCAAGGAGACAGGGGGCCTGGCCAGCAGCAGGCAGCTGGAGCGCCTTTTTGTCTTCTGTCTGATGTGGAGCCTGGGAGCCCTTTTGGAGTTGGAGGACAGGGACAAACTGGAGGCCTTCATCAGAGCTCATGACAGCAAAATTGAAATGCCCCAAACGCAGCCTGGAGAAACTATGTTTGAATACATGGTCAATTCAAATGGTGAAATCATACATAGCACCCATACATGTCAATCATTTTTTCTTATACTTAACTTACTTGTATATATATAAATATGACATCCATCCGCTGTACATCCGGGTAGCTACTTTATGTTTATTGTGTATTTAGGCCTTGTATTTTATATTTTTATATTTTGTTTGTCTATCTATCTCTCTATCTATCTATCTATCTATTTGTCTATCTATCTATCTATCTATCTATGTGTGATGCTAGCCTTTCTGTTTCAGGTGACTGGTATCATTGGGATAACTATGTGGCAGAGTATGTTTATCCGACTGACCATGTGCCAGACTATGCCTCCATCCTTGTACCTAATGTGGACAACACAAGAACCACTTTCCTGCTAGAGACTATTGCCAAACAACGCAAGGTGATCTTTTCCCTTCAAAATCACAGATTTATCAATTTGAAATACTTATTTTGGTTTGAAGAAAGTCCATACAGATAGATATTGTATTCGTATAGGCTGTACTGCTCATTGGTGAACAAGGAACAGCCAAGACAGTGATGATAAAAGGCTACACAAAAAAATATGATCCTGAGGCAGACCTATCCAAGTCCCTGAACTTCTCATCTGCGACAGAGCCCATGATGTTCCAGGTGTGAAAATATACTATGTATGGTCAGCTGTATACAGTTCTGAATAGGTTTGTGTCACCAATAGCATATTTATTTTATCATAGCGTACAGTGGAGAGCTACATTGAGAAACGAATAGGCAGCACCTATGGACCTCCTGGGGGACGCAGGATGACCATTTTTGTTGATGACATCAACATGCCTATCGTCAATGAGTGGGGAGATCAGGTGTTTACATGACATTTTTCTTAATATTTTATATTTATTCTTTCATTAATTCCAGGCTGAGTAACTATGTAGCTGTTCAAACAGATCACCAACGAGATAGTCCGTCAGATGATGGAGATGAATGGCATGTACAGTCTGGACAAACCAGGAGACTTCACCACTATTGTGGACATGCAGCTACTGGCTGCCATGATTCAACCCGGTGGTGGGAGAAACGACATCCCACAGAGACTGAAAAGACAATTCACAGTCTTCAACTGTACCCTTCCATCCAACGTCTCCATTGATAAGATCTTTGGTATTTGTCCCTAAAATATTTCATTTTTACTATATGATGCACTTTTTTTGCATTGTTTTTTTTCATGTTCCCTTCTTGCAGGTGTAATGGGCTGTGGATATTTCCATGCATACAGGGGATTCAAGCCTGAGGTATCAGAAATGGTGAAGTGTCTTGTGCCTGCTGGGAGGATCTTGTGGCAATGGACAAAGGTAATCACTTCTCAAATGAGGTCAGATTGATTGTGGGGAGGTATACAGTACTGTGCAAAAGTTTTAGGCACACGTAAAAATAAATCTGTAAATCGAAGATAAATAAAGAGCAGTAATGAAAAAATGAATGCAGAAAACCAAAAAATAAACATCAAATTTATATAAAAGACTAAGGCTTTTGCACAGTACCGTATATAGATTTACTAATGAAGATGTGACCTTATTTCATGATTTTACATCAAAGGCTAAAATGCTGCCCACGCCATCCAAGTTCCACTACATCTTCAATTTGAGAGACTTGTCCAGGATCTGGCAGGGAATGCTTAACATCAAGCCTGAGGAGTGTGATGATATCCCCACCCTCTTGGCTCTTTTCAAGAATGAATGCACAAGGGTGATCGCTGACAGGTACAGTGCTTGAATGAATCCCCTTTCATATACTTAAAACAGGGTTGCCACAGGTCTGGAAAGTACTTGCTTGGATTTAAAAAAAAATCAAGACCTTGAAAGTGCTTGGAGCAATAAAGAGGTCCTTAAAAGTGCTTGGATCTAGCCTACCGGAATCTCTGAGTTTGAGCCTTGTGCTCTCTGTCATCTCAAAATTCACCTATGATACCATTTTTATACATCTGGAGTGCTGGGCCAAGCTTGTGGGGGGTTTGGATTAAGAGCAGCGGACCTTGACACGATCACTGCCCATGGCATCTTCTGACCACCCAGTCTTACCAGCCGGTGCAAACACCGCTGCGGGTGGTGCGAATTATTGGCGAATTATTTAATTTTGAAATAATTTGCCCTTGCAAAGTGCTTGAAAAGTCCTTGAAACATATCATTACAAAAGAGTGATAACCCTGATAAAAATGAACCAATGCCCACACAGCCTCTGTTGTTTTGCTGCAGGTTTGTTTGCTTTGAAGACAGAGCTTGGTTTGAGAAGGCTATATCTCGTGTTATCGAAGAGGACCCCAGCATTGTCTCAGAGCTTCATCCTGAGCCGTATTTTGTGGACTTCCTGCAAGATGCTCCTGAGCCCACTGGAGAAGAAGGGGACGATGCCTGCTTTGATTCCCCCAAAATTTATGAACTGGTATAACCTTGGCATTCAGAAGATTTTTTTTTTTATAGATGTAGATTTGACCAAGCACCAAATCTGAGTGAACAAAGGAATGTATCTTCCTCCAGGTGCCAAGTTTTGAGGTCTTATCAGAGAAGCTGGTGATGTATCAGACCCAGCACAATGAGACCATAAGAGGCTCCAGCCTGGACCTGGTTTTCTTCAAGGATGCCATGACTCATCTCATCAAGGTTGGACCACCAGCCAGTCAGATGCTAATAGAGGCCATATTGCCCGTGGTTCATTTATCATTTGCCTTCCCATAGATCTCACGCATCATTCGAACTGACAGTGGAAATGCCCTCCTTGTGGGAGTGGGAGGATCAGGAAAACAGAGCCTCACTCGCCTGGCCTCATATATAGCTGGATACAGCATCTTCCAGATCACATTGACAAGGTACAAAAAATGTGCCCTATTGGTGTTGCACCTTTTGAAAACTGCATTGTTTCCCATGGACACTGAATGATTAACTGAGGGATTGTTTGTCTTCCCTTCAGAACATACAACATAAGCAATCTCATGGATGACCTGAAACTGTTATACAAAACAGCTGGGGCTGATGGCAAAGGCATCACCTTCATCTTTACAGACAATGAAATCAAAGATGAGGCCTTCCTTGAGTATCTCAATAATGTGCTTTCATCTGGAGAGGTGAGGACTTCACTTAAAAGGATAATGCAGGTTTTCAAAAAGCTTATTTGATCAGTCATGAACCCTGAGTCCATTCAAAAGGCGCTTGTCTGTTTTTTTTTATATAGATAGACGTGAACAAATTTGCTGGTACCCTTCCATGAATAAAGAACCCACAATTTTCTCTGAAAATAACTTGAAACTGACAAAATAATTGGCATCCATCATTGTTTATTCCATATTAATAGAACAGAATATTTTAAATAAAACAAATGAAAATGGCATGGACAAAATTGATGGGACCCTTAACCTAATAATACTGCTGCATAACCTTTAGAGGCAATCACTGCAATCAAGCGATTTCTGTAGCTCTCAATGAGACTTCTGCACCTATCAACAGGTAGTTTGGCCCACTCTTCCTGAGCAAACTGCTCCAGCTGTCTCAGGTTAGAAGGCTGCCTTCTCCAGACTGCATGTTTCATCTCTTTCCATAGATGTTTGATAGGAT
>CABFOQ010022560.1:0-22558 GCA_900660455.1 Gephyroberyx darwinii
CCCACCTCCATATTACCAACAGTCACTAACAGAACGTTCCAGAAGCTTAGAAATTAATTAATAACTAATATAAATAACATAGCTCATAAATAACCATTAATTCATACAAAGCTATGTAGAACTGAAGAGAACAGCTGATGCGGTTGAATTAACTCTATTGTCATACAGGTTTGTGGGTGAAATTCACTAAAATGACATGAATTGGAACTTCTCATTTCTTTAACTCTGACAGTATTATGTTCTGATCTTTTTATTGACTGGAAAATTTCACAGCAAAGTCATCTCACTTCTGTGACTGGCAAACAGAACAATAGACATGGAGATTATGGGGTTGTCCCCCAAGAACATTCCTGTCATCTCACCACAAGAGTAAAGCATACTTAGGATATCAAAAACTGAAATTAGAGGCGTCTTTCTTGGAGCTCTGGTGAAACTAATACAGATATATATAAACCACATGACGTATGTATTCATTTAGGGTTAGATGCTGGCTGAAATTACCATGCAAACGGAATAGGCTGGATCTTGTTATTTGCCGGAACTGAGGACTGAGAACTGTGATTCATTATAGGGAACGTATGTGAAAAGATAAATTCAAAACAGCTCCGCACAGAATGTATTTCTGCTATTGTTACTGTGATCAAAACAACACACATTATCTACAGTATGTTGTAATCCTAAACCATTATATTTAATAACTAACACTTTATTTTCTTTGATTCTGTACCAGAGGAAGTAATATTGCAAAAGTGCTTTCCCACTGCTAGAGCATTGAAATGTGTAAGGCAAATTCTTCTTCTCTCAATGGCTTGTGTCGTATTCTTAAGAAGATCTTGATACACTGCATTGCTACTGATGATATCCCCACAGAGGACAATACTGTGCTGACATGCTCACTGGGCCAGAAACAAACTGACAGACTATGCCAAGTATTCAGTTTCTAACATCAGAGCACATATCTCACAATACAAGTTTCCCCTCATCTTTGTTTCGCCACTACCACCCTTTACTCGTCCTCTGTGTTTTTTTCCTCTCTTGTCTTGAGGAAAAGAGCTCTTGTAACCCAACAGAGAGACACTGATCCCTGAGCACAGCATCTGCTGACAAGCCAGCCTCCCATTCAGCCTTGGCTGGAAGCATGGGCCGCCGAGAAACCCGATCCAGCTTGGCAGGGTCTCAACAATCGCTTCCTGCCCCATCCGGGCCCACACAGCTAAGTACTCTTAATTAAAGAGGTTAACTTGTCTAAGATGTGACCGAGGAAAAAAGAAAAACACTGAACAATCACATCACTGTTTCCTCCTCTCCAACAAAAGAGGTTTCCTCCTTGACATGGTATGATGTGAGCTCTGATACTTAAACAATTACATTAAAGGAATGAAACCGGTAAAGGATCCTCTTTAAATGGCTCTTAATAAGAGCCGACCACCCCACTTGGTCCAGATGGATGGGGGAGAAGAGGCAAGGAGATGAGAGGAGAGGGGAATTCATGATGTGCTCTTGGACAGCTTCTCGCTCTTCCTGGTGCTCTGGGAGCCCAGAGAAACTGTAACTGGAGAGGAGCAATTTTATTATTCTTTTTGGTTGGTTGTCAGCATACATATTAATGAAGAGTTAGGTCATTGCCGGAGACATCTGCATTGGCCTGTGGGGCTGCCTGCTAAACGCCAGAGAAATTAGAAATGTAAATTTATACCCAGAGACACAATATGAGAGATTCTTCTCTGTTGTTTTAGGCTTCAGAGCTGTATGAGCTTCCATTCTCTGGAGGCAGCCCTGTGGAACAGGCTATTCATTGCAGATCGACCAGATTGCAAATGACAGACCGTGTACAACAGGCCTGTTGTGTCTCTACAGCAAAACATGCACAGCTTATTTGATTCAGCAGCTCTGCTTCCCTACTGTCCATGTTACTGTCGATGTACACAATAGCAAAAATCCTGTTTCATCCAATCCTGTTTTGGACGGTTTGAATTCCAAGATATAGAGAAAATAGTACAAAGAATACATTTAATTCTTGAAATGCTTATAATATTATGGTATTAGCAAGACAATTTGTTTCATAGAAAAATCTAATTTACCCACACCCTTAAAATTGTATACTTTTCTTGTAAACAGTAGATAAATATTTATAATGTGGTGATGTGTTATTTATGTGTAGTAATACTTGCCTACGTGCCTACCCTGTCTAATAGCCATGAATGAAAATACATCATCCTAAATTTGTTGAAATTGTCGGTTATGTATGTTTAAATAACCCGCATTTGCTCTTTTCTTGTTTATATTGTATTTTCTCTGTTTATATTCTATTTTTCCCCGCTGTATCCTATTACTATTTGCTGCTGCAACAACCCAATTTTTCCTCAGGGATCATTATCTTGAAATGTTATCTTATCTTGAAAGCTTCTCCAAAATTGCATCAGATATCAACTGGAAACCTTCAGAGTAAATCCCCTGATGTTAGGCGTGTGTCTTTAAGCAATGGCATAACAAACTACAAGCTTATACAATGTGATTGAGACAAATCTTCTCTAAGGATCTATTGAGCGCTTTCCTATGAAGTCCAAGCCATCCTTCATCAATAAAACTGATGCTGTTTTTCACTTGTGGTAGGTATTGATCAGCACAGCTAGTGTATCTACTTTAATGGAATCTTTATGCATTCAGACTCACACTACAGCTGGTCTAGCTGTCAAGTCCAACATATCAGATTTACCAGAGAAATTTTCATTAGCGCCGTCAAAACACATCTGGTTGTAGAGTGGGTCCTGAGGGGGCAAGGGGCACTCTGCTGTGTTATCATTAGCCGTCAGGACACAACCCATCTCTGGCTTCACACTTCGAGACAGGGGCCAAAACTTCCAGAGAAAAAACAGCTGTTAATAATTCCCATTTCCATGCTGGGCTTGACTTTCATCAGACAGAAAAAATATTAATAGATTTAGTTCAACTTAAGGTATACTCAAGAGGTTCCTTAGCTAGGGCAAACCATCTTTGAAAAGAACTTGAATTTCTCTGTGCGATCCCAGTGTGCCATGCTGTTCTGCTGCTGTTGTTGTTATCCTTCCTATTTCTTTCCTGTTTTTACCCTGCTGGGATCAATGTCCAGAAGAGATGGTAATCACCACGACAACATGCGGCAGCACAGCTCATTAGTGTACATGCATAGCTCACCCCAGGATTCCTGTCTGCATTTTAACGGAAGCACATTAGTCTTAGGAACCGTGTGATAAAGCACTATCATTGATCCAGCTCTTGCCCTGTGGGGTGAGAGAGGCTAGGCTGTAGCTTGAGGCAAAGGTACCTTGGCTGCACCAACAACTGACCACCCCTCCCCCCATCCTCCATCCTCCATCAGCCCCTTTTCTCTCCAGTCCTGCAGTGCAGTCACATAATAAGCTATGATTGCCGCTCAATCTTTGTCTCTTTCAGAGACAGCCCATTTGAGACGCCTAGGCCCTGGATTGAGTCTGCATGTAAAAACTCATTACTGGTGGGTGATGGATGAAGCCTTTTTTCATAGTCCACAGCTGTAATAAACAATCAATGAGGAAGCATGTGCAGCACAAATCATCCTGTACACTGCCTCTCTGGCATCAATATTCTGTATGAAGGGGCTTGTTTTCCAGTCTCAGGGTCAATACTAATAGAGCAGTGCATGGATTTGAGATCCTCCAAAGTGTACAATCCATACGAAAGAGGTGTGTTGGTGTTTGCACAAGAAGACCAAGAGTTAGCATGCCCTTGACTCTTCACATTCATATATCTTGTTGTCTAACAGTCTAGCAGTCTAACATTTGTAGTTTATTCAAATGACCACAGTGAATATTAGTTTTAGTTCAATGCAACACTTTTTCTGTTATAAGCATATTCCTAGGACAGTACTAGGGAAATCTGGAAGGAGAAAGTGAACGAGTAGGGCTTTTGTGTCTTTCAACAACTACTGTCAAAATGCTCTTGACTAAGGCAGTGGCTCAGAAGGTAACAGTACAAAACCATAGTGTTTATATACGACCACAATGATGCTGTGCATGAGAATAGTCTGGTCAACTTTCTAATACATAGGTTAAATAGAAAACACATAATTGTAAAACGGATAGTGCTGGTATTCAGTGCTGATTGGCTGAATCATATTCAAAGACAGTATATATCCATCTGCCAGATAGTTTGGCAGAAGTACACATTGAGAGGAAGTCTCAACTGATGCCCTTTCACAGATTTTAGCTAATCTTTTAATTTAATTTATGTGCAGGACACATTGGGAAACAGTCACAAATTGGACCATGGCTTATTTTACTGACTATATTTGAGTTGTGGAAGATATTAGGAGAAAGACATTTTTCGGACATAGCTTTGAGTTCATTCTGTTTCCTCATAACAATTAGTAACTTTCAAAAGTGTTGGGATGAGCTTGATTTCATTTCAAATTTCAATTTCAAGAATTTTTAAATACTTTTGAAATAATCAATCTTTCTGATTATAGCACAGAGGTGAATCCTTAGTGGATAATTTAATTTTAATTTAATTTAATTTAATTTAATTATATTATATTCATTGACTTATTGAACATTTGTTAATAATTACGAAAAAGAAGAAAAAATGCATGATAAAACATACAAATCAAATTATGAAAAGGCTTTTTTCTACAAATGGGTTTGATATGTGATTTAAAGGATGACACTGATTTATGCAGTCTAAGCTCCTCAGGCAGGGCATTCCACAGTCTACAGGCCCTGACAGCAAAAGCCACCTTTTGTCTTTAACCTAGACTTAGGAATCACCAAGAGAGCCCTGCCTGAGGATCTAAGGCTGCGCTGGGGCTAATAAGGGGTTAAAATGTCAGAATTGTAGCTAAGGGCAAGGCCTTGATTTTGTTTAAAAGGCTATATATTACATAATTGGAGAAAACATGACTGAAGTAACTTTTTGGAATGTTACTCAAGGTTTAAATGTGGATCAAAGGTGACACGTAAATTTTGAGAGTCACCCTTGAGTACCATCACTGTAACAGTGTAATGAGTGTATGAGATGGCTAAGTGGTAGCATAGTAAGAATACAATTTGAATTTGAATTGAGTCTTTAGGTACACACCACATAAAGTAGTGGAGGAATCATGGTCACCACTGGAAACACAACATTTTTTATTTGACAAGTAAGATGAGAACCATTCTAAGGCGGCACCGGTGATAACAACACATTGCCTGAGCTTATCAATGAGAGAGTCATGATCAATGCTGCACTTGGATTGAGCGGCACTACCACAGAACGCTTGGCTGCAACTGCATTCATCAGGAGATCCTTAATAACCTCAAGAACATTGTTCAAGAAAGTTCAGTCTTTGACCGCAAATTGAGTTGAACAGACTATGAGGTCATTATGATGATGATGATGTGTTTTAATCAATACTACCTGTAATATACATCAGACTAAACAATGAAAAGCTTTGGATATACAACCATCAGGCTCTCTCGAAGCCCAAACAAGAGGTGATTCTGTTTACAGCTGATTAAGTTTAGTGTTTAGAAAGTAAAGGGAATGGAGTAAACATGAGTTGACATATCATAAAACACATGGAAATGTGGACTGCAGACAATAGGTTATAATATGGACTACAGATCCACAGGTTATATCTGTGTATTCTACAGCGCTATTCATCTGTTATATCCTTGGGACTATTATGACAAACAGCTGGCTTTAAACTGCTATCATATGGCCACTTACAAATAATGCTGAGTTGTATTGAAACTGAAATTTCAATAAACAAATACAGTGGGTTTGAAGGAAGCACTGGTTGGAAATGTTGTGGCTACATGTTTCTAGTTGTATGATTTTTCCAGTGCCAGCCGATAGAAGCATCGTCATCACAAGAGTTTGCCTCAACTGTTTGTTGTTTTTTGTCTATGCTAGCAGAATTTAATGCTGCCTTGTTGGTATTCCTTTGAATCCTGTTAATTATTAATTATTAATCCTCTGATTTTATTGTCGGTCATGTAATTTCCTTTATTTCTGTTAAGTTTATTTTATATTGTTGCTACTTCTTTTGTTGTGTGAAGAACTTTGTAACCCTGGTTTCGAATGGTGCTACATGAATAAAGATTTTCTTACTTCAATCAATTTTTCAACTCCAGATCTGATCTGTTATCTAATTGACAGCCTGGTGTGATACCTAGAGCACAATCTGTGCCAGATGATTCATATCCTCTCTCACCCTCATGAGACCTCACCCTACCACTCTACATTTGTGGTCAAGATGCATTTCTGTAGTCCCAGTTTCTCATGAGTCCCATCTCAGTTGAGAGCATTCATATTTTTTTCATTTAATCTGTACAGAAAGGCATCTGTCAGTGTGCCAACAATAACACAATTATTCAAAACAGAGTTAAGCTTTTCTCCTGTATGCTAATAATACTACTATGATATACAATATGCTAACACTGTACAACACACACAAACAAACACACACATTCATGCATGCACGCACACACACACACACACACATACACACCAGTCAGACATTCCACTGACTTGAATTGTAGGTGAAGGTAAACAATAGGGTCATTGTTGTTGCTGCAAATGAAGCACTGTAATGAATATGCTGAATATGGTACATTACATTACATCACATTACATCACATTACATTACATTACATTACATTACATTACATTACAGTCATTTAGCAGACGCTTTTATCCAAAGCGACTTACAAAGGTGATACCAAGTATACAAGAGGCACACATTTGGCTTGGATTCAACCTGTCCTTCAAGTTAAACTCATGCTTACATATTGATACTTCAGTTGATAGGCACACAGTACACTATCTTGTAGTCCAAGGGTGGTATTTTCTGCTGTGGTGTGAAAAAGTTTCGCTTTATTTGAATGTGCAATTCTCACGATTCTTTAAAGTGGTAATCCACACTTTTTCCTTTTCTGTTTCTGTATCTTCCGGTCTTTTCTTTGTCTGTTCAGCCGTGGTGGATATCACGGGTCATGCTAACTACCAAGTTTTTCCTCTATTTATTCCAAACAAATGTACTGTTGCTACTGCCGGAGCGTAAAACACATCACTTCTTGTGCACCAGTGGATTTTTGCCAGGAAATGCGTATCTGCTAGTGGGTGTTTAGAACAGCAAATGTAAGACCTTTTATTAACTGATTATAGGTTCAATCGCTATTATATCAATAATCAATACTAATAATAATCAAAAGAAAATAGCAAAATAGGCATTTATTTATATGAAAATGTCAACCAAAACATTTAACCATTTGGAGATGTTACAGTTTTGTTTCAAAAGCCTCATAATGTAACAGTACATTGCCTTGTTTACTGAGTTAACAAAATGTGGTCAGAGCAACTTTCTCAGAAAGCTCCCAAGACACTTTGCTATTTGCCAAATCACAGCCACAGAAAAGGTTCCTAAGAATAAATTTTGATGGGAATTGTGAGAACAGGATCTCAGAAGGATGAAAACTTCCAAAAGATTAATGGTGTGAAACGGGGAGGTAACTCCTGTCACCCAGTAAAGGCAAGGCTTACGTAAACAGCTACAATCCTCTCACCCATGGCCCAGATGTATGGTGTAAAAGTTGAGGAAGGGCTCTTTTGCAGACACAAACTGTGTGTGTGTGTGTGTGTGTGTGTGTGTGTGTGTCTGTGTGTGTGTGTGTGTTGGGGGTCTGAGTTTTTGTTGGCATGTTAGAGTTAATAATGGAGTAAATCAAACGTGCACACATACTGTTTTATACAGTACCCAATATTTGTACTTAAAGTTTAGACTGTATCTGTTATTAATGGAATGTTCTCTAGTTACATCTCTCAATAAATAAAAAAATATGTCTTTTTAATTGCTTTCAAAGTGAGATCCCCTCGGTGCCAGCCCCTCCACTCAAACACTTGTTATTATAATTCAAACAACACTTCCCTCCCTGCAGCCAAGACACATTTTTCTTCTCAACTCTTCATATCAGAAATACTTGATAGGAACTGTACAAATAAAACCATCCATGAATGAAAATGAATTAGAAATGAATTAGAGAATAATAAATAGAGGACTAGCCCTCAGTCCTCTGATTAATTGAGCTATATTTACTCCAGAAAACCTTCACAGCATATTCCTCATATTCCATTGGGCAGAAACTTAAGTCTATGGCGTCATCAAATTGTTACTCTGTACCCGTAGCACTCAGCTTGCTGGGTCTGCAAAAACAATGCTGAATAATGCAGATATACTGTACATCCAAAGCCTGAATAACAAGGTGACATCTAAAGGGGAAATATGTTTAATTACATATTTTGTTTACTGGAGGAAAAAATATTAATACTGTATATGTATTAAAAGCAAAGCATTAAAGCAAAGATATATATTTTTATTTTAATATGTTGAGTATTTATTTATTTATGTACATATTTATTTGGTTTATTTTTTATTTTAGCACAATCCACACTACAATATGTCTGAATGTGTTTGGACAATGCATTTTGCCTGACTGTCCCCTGAGTTTGCTGTTGTACAAGAACCAGAATATGGTAAAAATTCTGCAGCTGCTAGAGTTTACTTAATCATACATATTTAAAGGGAAATGTCACCATCAAAACATGTTATTGCTATGCTTTCAATCTGGTCCTGTATTACTAAACATTCACAATTGTCTCTTAAAGCCAGGAAAAAAGTAAGATGAGTGTGTCCTACCTCGAATCTGTAACATCATTCTTAAATTTAGTGGTATTCCACTTTAATTTGAAACACATGGACAAGAATTTAAAACAGCATCTAAATGAGCCTACGGAGCTGATGTGGGCTGAGCTGAATAGAGAGCTGTAAATGACCTGTCTCTTGGAAATTATGTCCACAGTAAATGTGAGAACTACTTTTACTGTTCTCGCTATAATCACTTGCACTCTATTCAATTTCATTCAATTACGCTTTATTGGCAAAGCTGCAAAACACAGAGTTGCCAGATTAAATGTTGCCAATTTAAGAGAAACATTGGTAGTGAAAATTGATAAGAAAGTATGCCTCTTCGCACGTTCTTTCTCTCGTTCTCTTTCTCGCTCTGTCTTCCTCTTGTCTGTATTTTCCTTATTTTATGTGCACATACACACAAACACATACGCACACACTATCACTCATAGACATGTACGGACAGACACACACACAGACACACACACACACACACACACACGCACAGAAACACACACATATTCACTAAGTCACTGACTCACCCACTCAGTCTTTGTTAGGGAAGGTCACAGATCTGAATTGGCCTGTCATTCACTCCAATGCAATGCAGTGCAGTGCAGTGCAGTGCGTGTGTGTGTGTGTGTTTGTGGTTGTGGTTGTGCGACTAATCCAGGTGCTCTACAGAAGGGAAGATAAAAATCTTTGCCTGCCCGTCCTCTAGTTGGGCCTCTGAATCTGCCAACAGGAGAGAGTTTGACCCCAACAACCTCCTGGCCTGATGTGTTTAATGGCTGAAACATTCCTTCACAGAGCAAGAGACGGAGCGATGGAGAAGGGGCATGCTTCTGAAAGAAAGGATGGAAGATATTACAGCCTGTCTTATTTGAACCTATATATCAAAAACATAAATATAACACAAGGTGAATGAGCTTGATATGTTCATTCAGGTAGCGTCTAATCATGAGCAGCTATCTTGTACATACCATTAGACAAAATACCTCACACCAATTACTCTAAATGGAAAACATATTTTCCATCCACGTCAGACCCTCTGTGCATGTTATGTACATGTTCTACAATATAGTCTCTACAGAAAACTAGAGCCTGGAAATAAAGTCGACACCTCAGGCAGATTTCTTGTAAAGCGTCTTGTGATGCACGCAATATTAGTTGCTTATTATAACAGCCTTGTTATGGGGAAACTTTACAGAAATGTTAAGTAGTGGTGGTAATCACAGTTTGGCTCAGTGTCTATATAATATAAGCCTAAAATCATGTTGTTCACCTACTTTTACATACATACATAAACATCCCTGTAGGCAACACATTTTATTGGTCACAATGGAATACTATTACCATTTTTGTTGCTCAAATAGACAATTGAAACCATATTAGAGGGAGACAGCGATAGAGTGAGTGGGTGAGAGAGAGAGTGCTTGTGTGTGTGTGTGTGTGTGTGTGTGTGTGTGTGTCTGGGCAGAGCCCATGGGCCTGGCTTTGATTAAAGCCTGCATGTTAAAATGGGAGGCAGCTGAGGCTAGAGCTGGAGCTGGTTAGCGGCTGCCGACGAATGGGGAGAGACCAGGAAGATTTTTATCAAACACACATGAACATTGGGGGGATGTCATTTATTTTCCCAGGATGGCAACACACACACCAACGCACGCACACATACACACATTCATTTCAAAGTAATCATACAAGCAACAGAACATACAAGCAGGGGAGGAATAACTCTGGAAATGATACAACACAAAGCAAGAACCACACTCAAGCCCAGGAAGAGCTGGTGAAACAAAAACAAACACAACAGCAAACAATAAAAGTGCAGTGATAGTCTTGCAAAATGCCATCGGGGACTTTTCCCATAGTGGTGTTTAGCCAGCAGTAATATGTCTCATATGTTTCATTGTGGCTCCAATCTGATAAGGCTTTATGGTTCCTCCTGCTATTAGTGTCATCTATTGTCATTTGAGGTGGCAGAATGGCAGCCTGTGGCACTGACCTCCTACAGATCCCACATTCTCCCACAGACGGAGGATTGAGTTAGGAGTCACGCCTCTTCTGACATCAGCATCTATCTCAGGGAGTGGGAGGGATCTGAGGAAGTGAGGGATAGCTGAATTTTGTTGTTTTGTTCTGCCGCGTTATGTCTCCCCCCAGAGGTAGGAGAATTTTGTGCCTTGCATTAAACTGTAACAGAACCTATCTCCGTCTGTCTCCCTCTCTTCCTTTATCGTCTCTTTCGTTCCACATCCCAAAACAAAAACAGACACCACATGTGGCGCTCATGACCCTTCTTGTGTTTGATGTACTGTATATCATTCCTTGTATGAGGGTTAGTTGAGCTTTTCAGAACACAGTCAATTTGGCTTTATAGGCATGGGTCCTAAGGTTAATTAGATTCTACACTATATGTTTGTTTCACAACACATCCCACAGACGAATTCCAACTATACTAATGCACTAGTCATAGTTTCTCTGAAATACAGGCCATATGTTTATGATTTATGCCCCGTCTGCTTTTTCACGGTACAGTAATGCCATGAAATTTCTGAATAGACATATCTCCACAGCCAATGATTCCCCATGACCTAAACTTTTTAGTCGATGATAAATCCAAAAAAGAATGAAGGATAACATCTCATAAGCTACAGCGAGGTGGCTTTTATTAAGTTGTAAAGAGATGGGTATCCTCTTCCTACATTTTCACGGTTAAATGAACATGGGACTCCATGTTTGGTCCCGCATGTTATTCCCTCCCAGAAATTAATAAGTGTTTAGATCATGTTTCCACTTGGTATTTTGCATGGAGACTGCAGCCTCCTGCCTCCCCCTTCCTGCTCTGCATTAACTGGAAACATGTTTCCACCACTGATAAGTATCGGAGAGGACAGGCCACAAGATTACTTTGGATCTCAGAACTGCTTCTTTTTTTATTTTTCATTCTGGCCAGAAGATAAGAGAGGGTTGAACAAACACGCCAGAGAACCCACTGCCGCCCTGCTGCCGAAGGAAGGTCACATACTTCTGGTATTCCACTGAGGGAAGTCCCACAGAAAGAAAAACTTTTCAAATTAATTTGATACTACTTTACTTGGTTGCCTCAAAAAACATATTTTTGGTTTATCATCAGACATAATATGTTTGTATAAGCCGCTAAGAATAACGCCCAAATGGATCCTGCAAGGTCTGACTGATATAAAAGCAGCGTAATTCTATATTCTGCTGATGGATGTCAAGGATGCATTAGAGCAATCACTGGTGAAATGGCACGTAGAACACATTTATTAATGGCTAAATGTTAAAAGCTTTGAACTTTTCTGCCCAGTGTGCCATAGTTAATGGGGCTTAATGAAATAATAGATGGCTGTGATTGACCACTACAGAATGCCTTTCAGTTAAAGCAAATTAAAAACAGGAAGCCAAATTGAAAACCTGGAGCATAATGTATCAGTTTGGAGGTAAAAAAGAAATGTGCATCTGTGTGTGTGTGTGATTAGTTAGTCTGGAAATTTTTATAAAAGCTAATGCTTGTTTTGACCCATATACACAAAATACCTTTCTTGCAATACACTTTCTTATATATTTTGAATTTTCTGAATATATGGGAGATTCAAGTGTAAATCACCTGAGTTACAAATGTTCACAGGCCTTAACTGGCCATCTGCCATGTTGGTGCTGTAGGTGGGTGGTGGTGGTCCTTCAGCTGGCTTGCATCAAAGATAATGTGATGCTCCCCTGACCCTGGCAGTCGCTTTGGGTCTGAAATTGATCGATGAGACTCTCCCTTTGACCCTTATCTAGTGTTGGGCTATGCATTACGGCTCTGCATCTGGAAGAGAA
Source organism: Gephyroberyx darwinii (assembly GCA_900660455.1). NCBI lineage: Eukaryota > Metazoa > Chordata > Actinopteri > Trachichthyiformes > Trachichthyidae > Gephyroberyx > Gephyroberyx darwinii. The sequence continues at coordinate 12,527 of CABFOQ010022560.1, forward strand.
ATCAAGGCTTTTTCATGGAGTTTTGGATGAGAACGTGACCAGATTCTATTGCTTAGTGTGTTACTGCCAAGCCACCAAAGTTGCTCACTTCCTCCAGAAGTTTCCACTGGGGGAAAACAACCTCTGATGTCTGACACATCATGGTTTGTTGATGGATGAGCTATGAGACAGAGACTTTAAATAGAAGAAAATGTGCTATGTGTATTCTTCGCCTCATTTTATATATATCCCTAAACACTTGAAATACTCAAGGATTAACGTTTTTGTTACAGCCATTCGGATGGAGGAGATAACATCACATGTTTTCATTGTACAAACATCTATTTCTCTAAATCAGAAAGCTCTAGATGACATATTCAATATATCTACATCGTCAATGCCATTTCAAGGTGTCAGAAAGCCAATTACATTATTTCCAGAAAGAAATGATTCAGCCTTAAAATTTTCCTTTCTTCAGGGCCCCTTCCTCCCTTCCCAAGATGATTCACCAATTATTTACAACTGCCATTCTGCAACAATGTCAAATTTCCAAGCTGGGGTTTTTGTAAAAGGACTAGCATGATTTTAGTGGCAGCCTTTTCTCTTAAGTCTCCTTGGCACTGAATTGGTTCTCAGTACTGTCTAAGACTCCCTTGGGTAGGATAATGACAATCAATGCTCTTTTCATCAGCAAAACCATCATGTGGACCAACTCTGCCAGATTCACAGTAATGTAGAAGTTAATATTTCATGCCAGTTATATTCTCAGTAAATGAAAAGGCAAACATTTCTAAAGTACATTTCACACAGCATAACATCTTCATTTGTTGGCAATGATCGGAGTCCATTTCCTGACAAATGCAAAGGCAGGCGAAGGCCAAAATGATTGACTTTGCCAACATTTTTTTTTCACACAGTGCAAGACATGGGCATCAGGAGCCAAATTCAGGCCAGTCAGTCAGTCATCACACACTTAACCCCTATATACCAAGGGTGGGGCCAATGGGGTGGCTCCTTTCAGCAGCTTTCAGCTTTGGAAAAAAATCTTGCATTATGCTCTAAAGAAATAAACAAGGTGAAATACCAATTCCAAATAATGAGCATGTACAGTTTATTAATTAGACATATGCTGCAAACACATCAGGGAGGCTAAATAGCGCTTCTGCTACAGCTCCATCATCATCTGTGACTGTATTAAGCATAAGGCATTGGGAACCATGAAGATCAGTAATTAGCTTCCTTGGTTTAACAGCATCTGCGATCACCAGCTTGATCCGGCATCCAACGCCCGCTGGCCAAATAAAGGATTCCCCGGGCTGAATTTTCTGAAAGTTGTCTGGGTTTTGTTTTTGTAATAAAACCCAATTTGCTGTCATGCCTTGTTAAAGCTCAAATAAAAGCCTGAATATTTTCTTCTTGGAGAAATAAAGGTGGTCAATGTGCAGTGTGTTGGATCTGGGTATTACTCATGAAACAGAATACTGCATGTGGGATTTATGTGTATGCAGTATGGTGTTATTGCTGTCTGTGTGCATTGTGTGTTTTGCTGATAACACACTGAATGTGCCATGCTCTGTTTGTGTGCATGCATATGTGCGTGTGTGTGTGTGTGTGTGTATGTGCCCTTGTATGTAGCTGTATAACTAATAAAGTATGTTTTTCCTTTTTGTTTAGCTTTCTGTGTAGAACCAACTTTTCACAACAATATTCAAGTTTCACAACTTACTCTCTACCAAAGACAAACAATACCCCGTTTCAAGTAAGAGGTCAAACTAAGCCCCCAGCAGGATGTCGTAGGGGTTCAACCAGATACTGTGTGTTCAAATGCATGCTACTTCATGGGTTCAAATTCCAGCTTGTACTGTGGTGTCGCGTCTATCTAATCCATCTGTCTGGATGTCTAGTCTAATATGATATCTCACTGTGCAATTAAATTCTTACATTTTTGCAGCGATGCAACAGATTGTTATACATCCCCTTCTGTCGTCATCTCAGAGTGATAATTAATATTCTCATCGCATACAGTATTCATAGAAGCATCAATTCATTAATCTCCTGTCGTCAGGTTTAAAGAGTCCATTAGAGCTGATTATGGACAATTAAAGAGAGCAAAGGAATTATCTTATAGAGCATATCTAACCAGATTACTTCACAGAATTAACCCAATAGTTATCATAATTATTGTGACATTCAACACGCTAGCATGGTAAAGGATCACTAAGCCAAGCAACATAGACCAAAAGGTAAATGTTTAAGCTACTTTTGAAGCACAAACAAATCAACGTGACTTACAACACACAGTTACAAAAATGAAACATTTAGGTGGCGTCTCAGTTCAAATTAATTCAGCCAATCACTGGAGTGTTTGTTGAGGGCTTGAATGGGAAAAACAAAAGATCGGCCTACGTGCCTCGGTGGTCCCCTCACCACATAATGAAATATCCACATGTTCTACTAATTTCCTTTTATTGCGCTACCAAAATGCGTTGCCATTTCATTGTAGCACGAAAAATAATAAACAGCGATGAGCAACACAGCACCACAGCACCACAGAAAAATCATTGCAATCACTTGTTTTCCCCTTCACCTTCTCTGTCTCTTCTTCCTTCAGTTCTGGCCACGTCAGACGCTGGTGCAATTAGGTCCATAGAGTAGAGCAATCTGATACATAGTCATAACTGGTATGGATGACAGAGGAGTGATGATAATGGTCATGATATGAGCTAGGGGAAGCAATTACAGTCACCACTGCCATAAATAGTAATTGCAGAAATCTCTATTATTACAAAGAAACCACACAACACTCGGTATATAGCCAACATTGATTTAAGAAGAGGGATGGTGAAGAATAGCTACTGCACCAGCTACTTTTTTTTTTATGAAAGCCTGTTTGCCAACTTTTCCTAACAACCCATTCAATGAGCACTTCAAATTAATGGCTATGCAGATATGTCATTGACTCTGTTCACTGATCAGTCTTTTAGTGGTTTCTCTGAAATTGACTTTCTCCCTGCAGCTTTCCGTGGTCTGAAAACGGTAATGGTAAACCAAGTCAATTACACGACAATATGAGACTACATGTCGAGGGTAACTTGCCTGTAGCCTCCGCTCCGTCCTTTCTTTTTCATTCTCAATGTGTGTGTGATTGTATGCTTTTGTGCGCGTCAGTATGTGAGCGTCTAAGCGTGTGAGAGCGTGTGTGAGCATGCACACGCCCACCCATGTGCCTGCTTGTACATTGATGGCTGCTGCAGTGTGTGTGGGAAAAAAGAGGGAGGGTGGAGTTTAGTGGGTGTGATTTATGGTGCTCTGCAGGTTATAACTCATTTCAAACTGAATTTCCTGCCTGTGTGAATGCATCCTTCCGTAATGCCCTTGACAGAATGGAAAGCACAGCCGATGTTCCATGTCTAAAGACAGACATTTTTGGGTGAGACTTTTGAATTAGAGCTTATAAATTACCCCTTACGAGGCAAGTCGATTGTCCCGTGAAGACTTGCCATTCATGAATCGGATTCTTGCATTATAGAAAATGTCTGCCACTGACTGACTCTTATTGGAAATCATATCAGCGAAATTATTTATGGATCAAAATGGGATGACTCTATGATGGGCCAATGAATCAAGGGGCAATAGTGGCCCAGTAGGTTTGACCTCACAGCAATGTTGCAGTATTATGGATCACATTTAACTGAAGGCAATCAAAACAAACTCCCCAAATCTGCAAACAATGGGGAATAAAAATGGTAAGTATGTTGCTTGTGCGCCAGGGGAAGCTACACATGGGGAAGCGTTTACTCAAAAGTGTCTCAGAGGTCAAGCTTTCGACCGTTCCCAGTAGCCAGAGAGAGAGAAAAAAAGACCTTGCTAGACAGGTGATTTTATTTGCCATAATTAATGGCTGATTTAGTATCTATAAATAAAGTCAACCTTCTGCTAAACTCGGTATTGCCATTTCTTCTGCCTGAGGGGTGCAGCTGTGTCTTATCAGCAGCACAGAGAGAAACACTCACCAGAGAACAGCTTGACCAAATGTGTGTATGTATGTGTGAGGCTGCGTGCATGCACGGTACAGTTGACTATAAAATAAACAACGCTGGTAAAATAGGGAACCAAAGAAATGAGTTGGTTCTACTAGAAATATTGTGTCCTAACATTCTGTATCCATTAAAGTCTTTAATGAATGCAGGTCATAGCCTGCACTTAAATTGGGTGTCTTTGATATAATAACTCAGCATTACAAGGCAGTGTGTGTGTCTGTATCTTCAGAGGTGCTTAGGGTTTATGATGCTGGTTGGACTGTTTTCATGACTATGTCTTCATGCTTGGACCCCTGACATACACCTAGTGCAGCACACATGCACACATTTACTTTACACACACACACACAATCACACACACACACACACACACACACACACACACACACACACACACTGATATGGCACTCCATGAATCAGCAGTATGTCTAATTTCTCAGCACATTAAAGGGAGTATGGCCTTGTAAGACTCCAAATGAAAGGCCTAATGTCCCACTATTGATTTTTCCTCCTTTAATTTGTACCTTATTTATGGCTATGTCTCCCCTTTTGCGAATGAGAAAGAAATAAAGAGAGAGACATACAGAAATAAAGCAACAGGCAAACAGGCAGACAGACGGACAGGTAGATAGACAGACAATAAGTAAGACAAACAGCTGCAGGGGACACAGACAAGTCCCCATAATAAGATATGCTCACTTCCTCAGCACACTCCAAACAGCAAAGGCCGTCGTTCTTCCCCTCCAATAAAAGCTTCTGGAACAAATAACCACAGGGGAGGTGCCCAACTCTGTGATAAAGGTAATATTGCATATCTTGAAGTAACAAGATTGTGATAATGGCCTATGTTTTTCTCTGGTTTTATTACCTCAAAAGCTATTGCCGAATCTTTATCAAGATCTCTCTTCCTGTATTCCAAAGAGTATTGATGTATTGATGCAGTCTATCTGTCTAAGAAGGTGTGCTCGGCATGCATGCTCTTTTTCAGCCACACATACTGTACAGTTGCATGCATTCGCCCTGGAAATGCTAACTGAGCAGCTCTACTGGAGCAGTTAGAGATTTAAAGGACCATTCCAGTGTGATTGGGTTTTTTTGCTCTACATTTTCCGTCCATGTAATATTAATTCTGACTGTTGTACATGAATATGCCATGATTAAAGATATTTCAGTTTCGCCATACCTCTCAGGCTCATTCACTCCCATTCAACAATCAGGTTTTGCAAAGTTGCATCAGAACGTTTCATATTGTAGGAGCCAAATTTCCAGCTAAAGAGTATTTACACATTCATTATATGTACTCTATTTTATATTTACTCATTATAATGCATATTGTTTAGAACCAGGTAAATATTTAGTGGTGTGAACTACTTACTATGTATGCAGTTGTAATATTTTCATTGCAGTGTGAGAAATAAGTTCATGTTTCTTTAAGACACAACTCTAGGCTAGTTTAATGGACATAAGCACGCAAGCAGAGGACATTAGACTATGTATATCGGTTGAATTATCATTTATTGAGTTTATTATTACTATATAAGTTGTATAGGAAACGTGGAACAATAAATCCTATTTTCTTTTATTTACAAGAATCAGTGTGACACACGTGTCAACCGCATATTCACTCTCTCCTGCAACCATTGAGCCTAATGTGTGCATTCAGCAAGATACCAAGAGTTTTTTCCTCCAAAATAAATCTTTCAATCAATATAATTTGGGACCCGCCTCCTGTCAATCACAGTCAAACCAATGTACCAACCAAAGCAACACGCCTCCGGCCTTCTGCCAGCTGTAGCCCATAAAATGAAATGGAAATTGAAGCTAGATTTTACACAATTACGACTTAATTTGCTGCCTCCTTCTTCAGGGGAAGTAACTCACAATATTTAGTCAGCATTTGTTTCAAAACATTTATTTTTAAAACCAGCTAAAATAAAAGAGAAATAGCACATATCTCATAATGTGATAAAAAGCAGCGGAAAATGATCTACAGTGATGTAAAACAGCATAGGGAATGCATGAAATGGGCAAAAAACTCCAGTCACGCTTGAATGGTCCATTAAGTGCCTTGCTCAAGGGCACCTCATAATTAGCTGTTGAATAGCTGTTGAGGAAAGGGGAAATGTTATTCAATCATTTTCTCTGCACAGATTTTCCCAGCTGGTTGCAGGATTTGAACTGAGCTTCTGATCAATCACCACCGTAATATTCCATTCCAAAATGTGTTCATGTTAGAGAAAAAGTCAGGAGAAGAAGCGTAGTATATTTTCTGTGTACAGTAGATTTTCTATACACAGCACTGTAACCAGACTTCGGTGAGCAGCAATTTGTTGGCCCAAGATACTGTGCTGTGATATCCGACACTCCTGACCTTTTCCTATAGTGGTCAGTACATGCTATACAGACATCATAGAGGAATAGAGATATGTGGCAGGAAATCAGCTGAAAACCATTTCACTGCAACTAAATAGTACTGTATGTATTGTAGAGATAGAAAACAAGATTGGGGTAGCTTATGTTAGTGCAAGTGTCTGCGCACACACCCGGCTGTTTTCGAACGAGTGTCCCTGTGTGTTTGTGTGCATGTGTCAGCTGTGTAACTCGCCTACAACAACATTTAGCGTAAGTTCGAATGACCTTTAAAAGCTTGTGTGAGGTCATACTATATTTGGACAGCCTAGTCCAATTTAGTCAGTCATATCTCCATCTGTTTCACTCTGTATTTATTTCGAATTGGGATTGAAAACTGAGATAGGCCAGCTGTATGCATTTAGAAGTATGGCAGAGGAAGGTGCCCCCCCCGACATTGCCCCTGTTAGCATGCCAATTTGTCTCCTCTATCCACCATATACTGAGTCAAACAGTGTGGCTCCTGTCTTGGTGAACTTCTGGCAGTCGGCAGGTTGTTTTAAAACAAAGTCATTACCCGGTGCCCATACTGTAAAGTTTTAGACTGTGAAAAAACCTAATGCAAATAAACATACCATAACTATTTTAGTGTAACACCTGGAAACCTGTTGATGTTACCTGTTGGAGATGGAATTTGTGGCGTTGGGGCACACAGCGGCCAAGGGCAGTTAGCCTGTGAAGTTAGCCTGGCTGAAGTTAGCCTGATACAGCCAGGCTGTCGCACAGCAGAGAAAACACAACCTGTTCATCATGATTTTCTATTTCATATTCTGCATGATTTTCAACGATGCCTTTCAGATACATTTGTATGTCCTTTATGCCCTTTACAGAAAATTTCTTCCGCCAATATTTAACTGAGGGATTATGGGGCCTAATCAATGGTGATTATGTTTTTATAGTAGTGACGATGAGATGTTTTAAGTGAAAATGTTTTGCAGGAATTCTATCATACATGTAGAGTATAGTGAGTAGAGTGAATATTGAAATTTGTTATAAAGGTCAACGGTTCAAAATGATTTCAGTGCAAATCAGCACAGGAATCTCCACATCTCCAGAAAGGCTGCTTACATAATTATGAACAGCATGACACATTTCTCCCTGCCATGAATACACAGTGTCAAAAACAATATAGCATGTGCATGTCTCACATCATGCAGACATTTAGCTAGCAGCAAAACCAAATAATGACAACACAAGGCAAACAAATCTAGCCTGCCGACGCCACGGCTGACACCCAAGGTCTTCCATCAGTGTTCAGCTGCTGTTGCTCTGGCCTCTACATCTAAGGATTTTGCCCTTAAGCCTCACGCTGTGTGAGTGTATATGTACTATAATGTGTGTGTGTGTGTTTCTGTGTTTCTGTGTATGTGACAGACAGATATAGAGAGAGAGAGAATGGGAGACTGTTGTTGAGAGGTTGGTTGGTAGAAAGTCTGCCTTGCCATTTTCAGGGCCTGTGACATTTCTGCTGAGCAGTGGTCACCCACGGCGGTCATCGGTGATGCACACGTGACAGAAATGCTGACCCTGCCGGTCAATCGAGCCGCCACACTGCTGACACCTCAGTTTCTGGAGGTTTCCGTGTAAATTCAAGACCCACATCTTCAGAGTCAAATGTACTTTGGAAGCCATTAACCTCATCATGTACGTTTAGCTAGCGCGCAACAACAAAATGTCTGCAGTTACAGATACATCGCGGCAGAATCTTTTCCCAGTCTCTTACTCACAGTTGTTTCATTTTCGTTCTTTAACCTCTACAGCCATATCGTGTATGGAGACTGGCTGTCTTGGAAACTGGCTGTATTGGTGAGTGTAGTAAATCTGGGAACCTCAGAGGAAAGCTGGCTAATTCATCTAGAGTCACTCTGCGCTCTCCACCCTGTACTGAATATTAAACAGTGAATGTTCCCAGTATCAAGCTGGCACCCAGTCCAAACAGATGATGGATGAAGCACCAACTGGGCTATCTCTCTCCTCTCCTTCCTCCCTCACTCTGCTTCATCCAGATATGCACAGATGATTTATATTTGGACTATTTCTTCCTGTTGATTCTCATTTTAGCTTTTCTTTTTGGCATTGTATCTTTTTTCTCTCACTTGCTATGGACTGTGGCATCTTTGCCGACGTGTATTTTGCTCTCTCTCTCTCTTTCTCTCTCGCTCTATTTTTTTGTTCAATCTCTCTCCATTATCTGTCATTCTCCTCCCCTCCTTTCCTCTCCCCAGCTCTTCATTTTGTGCTGCATAGTCTGTACACTTCAATCTCTTGTGCAATCACAACAGTGGCTAATATAATTTTAATAGGAAAAATAATAGACAGCAGTGGAACCATCCTCATCTCCTACTGATGGATCTTCCTGCCATTTAACTTATGGGCAACGTGTGCATCACCCTTTGTGTTCCAGTCTTTATTCTTTACTCCAGACATCTAAAACTAGATTCCTTTCTTACTGTTGGCGTTTGATTAACATGTGGTATTTAAACAACGCTTATCTTGTGAAGCAGATAGAAAATTATATCCTGGAAGAAATATAATCATGAAACTTTTCTTTGGAAGATGAGATATACAGTAATAAGAACAAATTTTGGTGACACTGCTCCATTGTTTTTCTTTTATCTCAGTCTGCCTGCCCGCTGTCAATCCTGCGTTCCCTCCAGACATTATGGACACCAGATCCTCCACGCCTCCACGCATTCCTCCAGCAACCTGATTATTTTCTAAGCTTTGATAAGTGACTGCTGAGTTTAAAGAGGAGGAAAAAATGAAAGAATAAAGGGAAAATGAAACCCATCAGAGTCGTTTATGGCTCTGACCTTTCGCTGCACAGACCGCATGCTTTATTATCCGTCATTCCGACTCAGGACTCATTAGGAACAACGGGTTTACTCTGACATGTGGAATTCTTCACACACACACACACACACACGCGCGCACACACACGTAGACACACGCACAAACATTCCGGGATCTATGGTGGTTATTAGTTTGGCACAGGGAGCAGGAATGACATCATGAGGCAGGCGGCGGTAAACACTCTTGATTGGTGGACAGCTGAGACTGCCAAGAGAGTTGGTGTCAGTGTTGGTGGTCCACGGTCCCTCGCTAGAGTCCTGCCCAAGGGCGACTTAGCCGAATAAGTATAGTTCTCTCTCCGCTGAGGTTGAACAAGCATGTGTTGAACTGGTGGGACTGATTAGAGCATTTGGGCTTGCTGTGTTTGTTTGAACAGAGGCAGCTCACATCCCAAATCCTTTTTACATGACAGCCTTGTCTTGTAGACTTGGATGTGTATCATAAATATATGGTCTACTGATGTTTGGTTTGCAAAGTGAAACATATTTTGGGTAGTGCCCTGTTATGTTTATGGTTTCAACTTCATGTGTGCGCGTGCATGTGTATGTGTGTGTATGTGTGTGTGTGTGTGTACATCAATATGTGTGTGTGTTTGTCCGTGTATCACCTCATTCAGACTTGCTGATCTAACAAGCCCCAGACCACAAACTAACTAACACCATCATCACAACTCACCCTAATACCAAACACACCAGCATCATCACAACTAACAGCATTGACATCATTAACCCTAACCTTGGCACCATTCAGT
>CABFOQ010022565.1:0-14518 GCA_900660455.1 Gephyroberyx darwinii
CACAGCCATATGAAGCCTTCAGCTGCTCAGGATCTATCTGGACTTCTCATCAGTGTCTCCTGGGAGCGTCCGGAATGCCGGGAGCAGCAAACGCACCGGGTAGAGGGGAAGAAGAGGAAGAGGAGGAAGAAGGGGAATCAGATATGGCCACCAGATCACAGTGGGGTTGCAGGAGATATTGGCTAACGGGGTGGGGGCGAGAGAGGAACGATATGCATTGAGGACAAGGAGGGAGGAGAATTTCAACGAGCCAAAGGGGGAAATGCTGTGATGTCCTCATATCACCTGCAGAGACCTTGTAGCAGCAATTCCACTTGGCAGGCATGAAGGAAAAATAACAGTACGATTTTCCCCATCAGTGAGCTTTTTGTTTTACATTTTGCAGTAATAATGGGAAACTTTATTGAGCCCCATAGGGGAATTCTCTTCACTTGTCCCCTCCACAGAGAGGTCAGGGTTCAGGGTCAGTTACAGCACAGCACACGTGGAGTTGGTAGGGGGTTCAGTCTTGCTCAAGGGTACTTATAGCAGGGCGAATGTTGCCAACATGAGACTTGAACCCAGGTACTACTGTTGTAGGAAGGTCGCCCTACTCACTACGCCACAGTGCTGCTCAAAGAAGGCATTATAAATGGTTTGGCTTGGCCCAGAATCACGACACACTTTGGTGGAGCTACAGATATGAGCTCATGTGCTGGGAAGACAGGGTAGTCAGTGAGAGAGGGGTGGCGAGGGGCTCAAGATTGTGTTCACACGCCATTAAAAGTCAGATAGGTGACTCCCTCACAGGCAGCGAGCAGAGGGAGCAGACGGGGCCAGGCACTCTTCAGATTAGATCGAGGTTTTCACACAAACCTCTGCTGAAAGAGGCACCTAACAAAGATGGTCTGTTCTAATAGACCTACCTCAAGCTAAAAGCGTTTTAGACATTTCTTCCTGCATCACTGATCGTATTCACAGCAATACTGCATAGAAGGCTGCCTTAAATAACCCACCAAACGACAACAAGGAAAGCCAAACCCCAAACAGGAAGTGAGCTCAGAGGTCGCACTCTGCTGCAGCCAATCAGATCATGAGCACACATGCCATTTTGTAGTGCGATTGGAGCAGTACGACCAGAGAGGCCACGGAGGTTGCCGTCGTATTTTTGCCCCGTTTCCTTCAAAGGAGAATCCACGGAATGTTATAATTAGTGGTTACCGTGGTAACCGGGAAGCACAAATGAACAAGGGCCATTGGCAGGAATTTCACTCTACAGGGGTTGGTTGCGGAAAGGCAGTAAATCCTTTTTAAGGTTTCACTGGACACGTTAATACGACGGCCAGATGTCAAGTGGCACAAGAGAGCGCAGTCTCCCAATACGTGTATGAGCAGACACAAATACAGGGTCATTTTAGACGGGAGCTGCAAGTTAGGGCTCTTCTATTCAAAAGATAGATATGAAAATCAGACCCCATCAAAAAATCATAACCAAACAGCAGCTCTTGAAAGTGCCGCTTGATGACATTACAGATTGGTCGTTTTTCTCTGTATTCCAGCTGGGAGAGAGTTGTCCATGTTCTCAAAAATGAATTAAACTATTAAAGATAACCGTAAAAGTAAGTTATTTTTTAGGGTGGACTAACCGTCAATGCCTAATGAAAACCACACTGGCCCTCCCCTTCTTTAAATTAGTACCATTAGCCAAGGGGAAATTCTGTGTTGGTAATATATTGCTTTTCGCTCTACTCCAACTCTTGGCTTTCCTTGTATGGGCCTTGAACTGCAGGATTCAGGACAGAGATATGGCCCAAAATGGAGGAGCAGAGTTATTGGAAATAGTTGGAATGGATTCATAAAAGAGCTCTCAGCGCCTATCTATTTGTCTACTAAAGGTCTGTTTTGAATTTTGGTCTGCAGTGATCCAATCCGTGAATACATTTCAGGCAATTGGGAAAACTTAAAGCGTACCTGAGGCAGACGTTTGTGGCTTTATTTCACAGTAGGTTTCTACATCAAGTCAAATAAATCATTTGTCTTGTTCTTGTAAAACTCCGGTGACATTTTCATTGTGGCTTAGATGATTATTTCAAGATTTGCCAAGCCAAGACCAACCTTTGTCTCTGAGCCTCTTATATAAGGCTCAATCTGTCAGAGGTAATATGAAAGACACACAAATATGGACACACACAAAAAACAACAAAAAAAAAGTCCTGGTGGTTCAGTGGTCTACGGCACATACCACATAACTGTGACGTCCTGGGTTTGAATGTCATCCCTCCCCTCTCACCCTCTATTGACTACATTTATTCCCTAACTCTAAACCCAATTCTAACCTTAACCCTACACCCACCCTAACCCTGAGCTAGTCCCTTGAAGAAGTGAGCCAAAATGACCTCACTTCGCCAAACAAACGTCCAATGGTCTGAACCTCAAACTGGCTCTCACAAGGATAGCAAAACAAGAACCCACGCTCACACACACACACAAACAGAAATGAAGAGAGGAAAAGGAAAAAGCAGGGAAGGGTGGATGGGAGGGCTTCGGGGGCGAGCTAGAGAGAGAGGTAGCGTTGACTGATGATCACAGAGGCTCTAAATTCAGCAGGACGACAACCCGCCGAGTCGGGTTTCCTCCCTGGCTCTCTGATCGGTTCGACTCTGGACGGCTCTAAAGCAAACTTACAATTCTCTCTCTGACCCTCTATCCTCCCCCCCCCCTTCTCCCTGGACTCTTCCCTCTCTCTTATTTTCTCTCTCTCTCTCTCTTTCTTATTTTCTCTCTTATTTTCTCTCCCTCTCCCTCTCCCTCCCTCCGGGCCCTGGGTAACCTTTCAGTGTTATTCTATTTACCAGAGGGAGAGTGTTTCTGGATCACTGGGCTAATTAATAAGGTAAACACAGACCACCAGCCGCTCACTCAGCGCTGTGCTGACAGAGGAGAGAGAGGCAGACCTGGGACCCTGTCTATGAGGGGAAGCTACGTATATATGCACCGATCAGCCACAACATTAAAACCACTGACAGGTGAAGTGAATAACACCGATTATCTCGTTACAATGGCGCCTGTCGAGGGGTGGGATATATTGGGAAGCGAGTGAACAGTCTGTTCTTGAAGTTGATGTGTTGGAAGCAGGAAAAATGAGCAAGCGTAAGGATCTGAGCGACTTTGACAAGGACCAAATTGTGATGGCTAGACGACTGGGTCAGAGCATCTCCAAAATGACAGGTCTTGTGGGGTGTTCCCGGTTTGCAGTGGTTAGTACCTACCAAAAGGTCCAAGGAAGGACAACCGGTGAACCGGCGACAGGGTCATGGGTACCCAATGCTCATTGATGCGTGTGGGGAGCGAAGGCTAGCCCGTCTGGTCCGATCCCACAGGAGAGCTACTGTAGCACAAACTGCTGAAAAAGTGAATGCTGGCTATGATCGAAAGGTGTCAGAACACACAGTGCATCCCAGCTTGCTGCGTATGGGGCTGCGTAGCCGCAGACCGGTCAGAGTGCCCATGTTGACCCGTCCACCGCCGAAAGCACCTACAATGGACACGTGAGCATCAGAACTGGACCATGGAGCAATGGAAGAAGGTGGCCTGGTCTGATGAATCACGTTTTCTTTTACATCATGTGGATGGCCGGGTGCGTGTACGTTGTTTATCTAGGGAAGAGATGGCACCAGGATGCACTATGGGAAGAAGGCAAGCTGGCGGAGGCAGTGTGATGCTCTGGGCAATGTTCTGCTGGGAAACCTTGGGTTCTGGCATTCATGTGGATGTTACTATGACAAGTACAAACCTACCTAAACATTGTTATAGACCAAGTACACCCCTTCATGGCAGCGGTATTCCCTGATGGCAGTGGCCTCTTTCAGCAGGACAATGCGCCCTGCCACACTGCAACAATTGCTCAGGAATGGTTTGAGAAACATGACAAAGAGTTCAAGGTGTTGACTTGGCCTACAAATTCCCCAGATCTCAATCCGATCGAGCATCTGTGGGATGTGCTGGAAAAACTAGTCCGACCCGTGGAGGCCCCAACTCGCAACTTACAGGACTTAAAGGATCTGCTGCTTGGTGCCAGATACCACAGGACACCTTCAGAGGCAGAGTCCATGCCTCGACGGGTCAGAGCTGTTTTGGTGGCATGAGGGGGACCTACACAATATTGGGCAGGTGGTTGTAATGTTACGGCTGATTAGTGTATGTGTGTGTGTGTGTGTGTGTGTAAGTGAGTGTATCAGTGAGAGGTGTGCGAGAAGTACACATGCATCATTTTGTGTGAAAGGTATCGTATTTTCTAACAAAGGTCAAGAATTTAAAACAAGGCAGAGTAAAGTGTGTCAAGAAAATGACACTTTCAAACAGACTTTCTTGATTGTGATTGTTGATTGTGCATCAGAAAGAAGTGAAATTATCTCAACACTACATTAAATGACTTACTGAGATGTATATGTTTTGTGTGTTCATACGCAGATGAGTACATGTGTGCATTCTTGTGTGTATGTGCATGCTAGTAACTGCACGCTTGCAGGGGGGCTGAGGGTGAGGGGTCAGAGCCAAGGGGAGTAAACTGCCAACAGACGAGCGGGCAGATATTTCAGGAACGAGGCCTTGAAGTCGGAGCAAGAGCAATTATTGTCAACCGTCAGCCTGTTCGGCCCGGCTCGCCCTGATTAGTGCCTCGCTGGAACGCTGCACGCAATTAGAGGCTCGACCTAGCCATGAAATAGGCTGAGGCTACGAGTGCTCCCGTCCAAATTACATCATGAGACTATAGTTAGGGAGAGAAACACTGGCAGCCTAATAGGTGTGCCTGTGTGTATATTTAATCACGGCCGATTAAAGCTAGAGGGAGATTAACAGTCCACCCAGTGAGCCTATGTATGTATTAGGATGATATTAGGAAGACTGCAAGTCCACATAATAAAACCTGATAGTCTGAATAGGCCCAAAGGGTTAGGGAATAAAATGACATCAATGTTAACGGTTCCAAGAATAGCAACGGTTCAATAAAGCCTGATGTTTGAATTAGGACTGTTTTAATAGCCCTATATTTATATGGAGACAATAAAACCTAAATAGTGCTGAGGCCCCAGTAGCTGCAATTCAAAATAAGTAGCATATGACAAGTGAGTCTAACACTTAGGATCAAATTAGCAGGTCAGTGTTTCTACACAGATAATAAACTCCAGTGGTCTAAATGTTCTGGCAGCTATAACTCCATAACTTCACACATATATATGTAATACTCAACAGAAATGAATAGAAAACGTTGCTGCTTAACCAGCAGAAGAAGTCTGAAGGCCAAAAAGCATTGATCAACATTGGTGACTGCCCCAGATGTGCTGAGGTATTTTAGCTCCAGTGGTAACGCAGTGTGATTTACAGGGTATCGTGTTTCTAACAAGCATCTAATAAACACCGCAACAGGCTAGTGCTGCTTAAACACAAAGTTTAAACGGAGGTCAACCGAGGACTCTCCTGTCATTACTGCATGGTTGAGAGACACAGAAAGACAGAGCGCCTCCACTACCTCCACAAAAGGTGTGTACTCACGTGGAAGTAGTGGAAGGGCTGTCACATATTTGCTGATATGATATGATGAGTGTCTGTTGGGGTTGAGATGGGGATGTGCTCCATTCAAATAACATTTTCTCCAACAAGCAGCTTGTTTTGTAGGCTAAGGATTCTGCACGGCAACAGAATAATGTAAAAAAAAATTGGGGCCTCTTTCAAATTGAGAATTGCAGTAGACAATATTGGGATTTCTATATTTTTTGGATCAATTTTGGTAAGCAGTGCAAATGTGTATATGCGTGTGTGTGTGTGTGTGTGCGGGGATGTGTATGGCTACACCCGCTGGTGAGCATGGCCTTCACTGGCTACACCTGCCATCCCCCTACATTCTTCAAGGTGAAATACGGGCGTTCAAAAATTCCAGGCACACAGGCCGGTTTTCAACACTGTAGCCAGTAGTTACAAGCTGTCAGCCAGAGAGATGTCTTTATTATGGCTGTTCTTGTCTTTATAGCTTAAGCTCACAGACCCAGAGCTATGGATAGACAAGGGCTATCCATAGGAGTTAGGCTGCAGAGATCTGCCTGCTGGACCATGAGTTCACACTGAACCACCCCTGACACCACTGCAATCAACTCTTCTAGTCCAGTCCATGTGTCAGTAAACTCTTATTTGATGTTCTATAAAGTATTATATCTGTCTTTTATCCCTGAGTTGTTTACTGAGTTCCTTTTTTGTGATCATCTTTCTCTTATCTTTTTAACTATTTCATGGTGACCTCGCATCTTGTACCTTGTATTGATTTTAGAAAAAAAGAAAAGGAAATGGCCCACGTGCATTTGTTTACAAATCCAAAGCCCTGTGAAGCACACAACTGCCACAATGCATTTTAATAATAATGGAATAATAATGGAAATAATGGAAAAGGAATTAACTTATCAAGTTATTTTCTGTGTATTTGTTCACGTACAAACAAGTAAAGCGATCGTCCGTCAGCTTTGGCTGTAGTAGCCAGGATCGTTCCAGGATTACTCCAGAATAATGTATTGAGGTAAATATTCTACGTAGCAACTCTCAGCTGTGGTTCTGGGGACCCAAATGTGATGCTGGCCCAACATGGTTTGTGAAGGTTCCCCATATGAAAAAGCTCAGGACAAGAGTAAGACCACTCAATTGGGATCCTATGCTGTAAAAGTTCTTTAAAACAACAACAGTAAATAACTGGCAGGCAATGCAAACAGTAATCTCCATTCCAAATGACTGAACTGATTCCTTCTTAACCTGCCAACCTCACACCCCTTGGCTGAGTGCAAGTGTAAGCAAGCCAGCTTGAAGTGTGTATTTGTGAAGCCAGTGAGAACAGCAGGCTTCCCTAACAGACCACCAGAGGTGGAACCAATGGGTTTCAGCTGCCGCCTCACCAGAGACCCTCCAACCACCTAACATCTCCCACATCCGCCCCCCAACAGCAATGCAGCAGGACTGTTGAGCTAAAATGGCCACAGTCAAAGAAAACTGCAAGGGCCAAACTGAATCCATGTCTCTGGGACTGACAGTGAAGTGTAGGGTATTCTCCTGCTTGCCCAGACCTCTCTTTCCCTTCCTTTCACTCCATTTTGGTGCTAAACATGCTAGGAGAAACATTTATCTGAGCCCAACCCAGAAACCCACTTCCCCAAAAACAAAACGCATCATTTAATCAAGATCGTGAGGAGCACCCAGGAAGTTCCCCATTCAAAGATGAGCTTTGACTGATTAAAACAGGATGAGTCAGACACCATTTAATAAAACAGGTTCTGTGTAAAGCCAAGTGCTTTGCCATGCATTTCAGGAGAAGGATGCATGTCTAGGCAAAGGTAGCCTCTTTCACTCTTATTTGTGTGTGTGTGCGTGTGACTGAATGTTAGCTAGTGAAATATTATTATATGATGACATGTAAGGAACAAATCCTTAAAAAGCCCTAGAGCTATGCATTAAGATGTAGTCGCTGCAAGCTGTTTTTTGAAGTGGATATAAATAAAAGAAACTAAGCATGTGTATGCATGTATAAGCCATAAAAAGCCAAACCCCAGTTTACTGACCATTTTCTGTTTACACATAATCTAGCTGAAAGCCTGACACTGCCCGCAGCGTCATTCAAAGTCCAGGTCTTTGATCTAGTTAATGTTTTAGGGGAGGCAGAGACAGAGAGGGGAGACATCAAGGTGTCTTGTTGAGAGATCTCGTTTCACTCCTCACCAACTCTGATACCGCCTCCTTACACAATGCCATCAATCCATTTTCATCTCTGCTTCTGTTGTCATCTCTTCGTGTCTGACTCTAGGTCATCTGAGGACATGGTTGCTCCAGGGTCTCCCGTTTTCTCTTTTGTTCTTTTTGTTTCTTTTTGTTCCCTTGTTTCTCTTACTCTCCCTCCATCTCTTCTTTCTGTCTGTCTTGCAGACTTTGCTCTTGCTCTCCAACTTTACTTCACAATCACTTGTTCTGCCTTTTTGTTCCCGTTTCTCCCTCTCTCCCCCCTTTCGCTCAAACCTGTCAACCACTCCTACCCACCTCTCTCTCTCAGGGCCATCCAAGGCCAGAGCACCTCCCGGAGCTCCCTATCACTATCACTCCCTCCCTCAACTTTCTTTCTCTCCTCAACATCACTCGCTACTCACTTTCAACCTCGATGCCTGGTAGATTTGGTTGGTTTTTGGAGTGGTGGTGTGATCTTAGGACTGTCTGGTGACACAAAGATGCCTGGTGTGGCTACATAAACATACAATGTAACCAAGATGATATTAGATGGTATTAACACCAAGATGAGAGCCCCAGTTGAGGCCCTGAGGCCAGGAGCCTTCTCCTGTAGCCTTAATGATGATGGCTGCGTCAAAACCTGTCCTCCCTACACCCTCACAGTGAGAGACAGATTGTGTGTGTGTATGTGTGTGTGTGTGTAGGGGAGTAAGGTAGAGTGCTGGGGGTGGGGGTGCTGCCTGGAAAATTCCAAGAGCAAGTTCACAAAGTGCAGGGAGGAAATAGGAGCAAAGAAAAAACGGTGATTCATAAGAAAGTGGTTGTTTATCTCAAAGAGGGTGTTGCTCGGTTCTGTTCGCTTCAAACACATATAAACATCAACGTGATATGGCACGAGAAATGAATTCTGCCGCATATGCCGCATGTATACGCCATTAACACGGAGCATCCATAATTTAAATTACTGTAAACTAAATGTTAACTTCTAAAAACATATAAATATAAAAAATGATATGCTATGACAAATATAACTACTGCATGTGTTACAGGCACATTCCAGCCTCATGCAAGTGGAAACACTGTTGATTTAAAACAACTTTAAACTAAATATTAAGTGTTAACTGTTTAAACTCTGGCTGAACTAAATTTTCCATGAAAGCGATATTTCACTTTGGTAGAACGTTTGAATTTTTATAAATACACGTACCTCTAGAAGTGTTCAATAACACTTAAATGACCAGTAGTGGTTGTTCTGGTGGCCCACAGTCACCACCCCCGGCTTTTGTTTTTAAAACCTGGTCAAGAAATTGTCTATCACAGGTAAAGTACACTCGAACACATGTACAAAGGAGGCGAAGTCAGGTACAACCCAGGTACAGTTGTTTTGTTCTTTGTGCAGGTTCATTGTCTTCTTTTTCAAAGAAGTAGTTTTCTTAGTGTTCTTAGTGATATTGAGAGCTAGGGGGGAATGAATGCCAGTGTGCTGCAAATAAATAATATTCTGAAAATGAAAATAGTGTTTATAGTTTATCCCAACCCTAATTAGCTTCATCTGTAGCCCTTTGAGTTAGTGAGCCATGTCTGGATTTCGTGATATATTCACTCACATGCACCATTATTTCATTCCGGCAGTGCTGTGCCTATTACAAACTAGTTTATTTATTAACTGAGGTTAACCTTGAGTCCATTATTACCGAGTTGGACTTAACTTTCAGCTATCTTCAAAGAAAGAATCTTTTGGTACATCCTGTTCCTGTACTTACTGTGCTTCCTTTGCGCATTGCATCATTGACAGACAATTTGACGTATTTTTCAGACATACGGCCTGAAAACAAATAATAATATGAATACAAGCAGCCATTAGTATTTATTAAAAATGATGTGTGGACACCGCAGTTCAGTCCAAGAACTTGAACCCAAACAAACACAAATTCATTTTTTGCTGCGATCTGGACACATGTAGTAGTTTATCCCTTCAAAGTGCTATGATAATCTTAACCAGCCAGCAGCAGCAAGCCATCTTTATCCAGCTGAGGCCTTGCAACTGCTCAGCCAGCTTATGTGAAGTTATGACAACTCTGTGCCTACATCAGGCTTTGATCCTGCTTTATGGGATAGCATGAGCCTTTGATCTGGGATGGCTATCTTTATGGGCTTTGCTTCATACTCTGGAACTATACTGTAAGAACAGCAAGACGGGGAGAGAGAGAGGAGTAGCAGGGAGCGCATGTAGAGAGAAGAGAAAAGAAAGAACGAATGAAAGTAAGAAAGAATGAAACAGGCATACAGAGTGAAAGAGAAAGAAAGAATGGATGGAGAGAAAGATCTAAAGAAAGAGAGGGAGGGAACAGCAAGAGAGCCGTTAGGTAAAGAGACAGACTGAAAGCATGAAAGGGTGCTTACCATCCCATGTCTGAGGACTATCCCATCCCACGTCATCTGCTTCACCTCCACTCACCCTGTGCCTCTCTCCCTCAGCTTTCTGCTCAGCTCTGTTGCCCCTGGGCTTCAGCATCATCTCTGCCAACACACTTCACTCTCAACAGGCTGAATAGCGTATTACTCACAGGGCTGCTATCCTCCAGGACATTCAGTCGTCTCACCTGACATCGCATTTGTCCACTCGACAAGCCACGGGGGTTGATGGGTTCAAAATCAAACATAAAAAGCAAGGAAACATGCAATCCTGTTTTGGGCCAATCAGTAACAGTCGCCTTGTTTTGACCTTTCTGCACACAGTTCATTCGCTCTGGCATTTTCAATCCTGCAAGTTTCAACACTCAGGTGCCTTCCTCGTTCAAAAACGCCAAACCTCTAAGAGAACAACCCACATGCCTCCACTCCTTCCCTTAAAACAAACTCACACAATAGCACACACTTTCCTAACTAAGATGACACTTAGACCTCCATTTGTTTTTTTACTGAAAACTACTGCCGACACCACACGCCATCCTGGGCTCACCTCCTAGCTCCCAGAGGACCAGACGTGCAGGATGTCCTCAGTAAACCTCCCCTGTCTGTCAAAGAGTCTTCACACAAGCCCCAGGAACCACAATACATACACACAAACACACTCTTTTCAGGATTTTCTCACCTCAGTTGAGCATTTAACAACATGTATTTTTTTTTAATGACATCAATTTTCTCTGCGTAAAAATAGAGTCAACAGAAAAAGGAAGCTTACAAGCTTTTAAAAGACCCAGATTGCTAGTTGCTCTCTCTGCAAATTAACTGCCAGGGTAAGGGGCCCGCGGGGTCCCATATGATCCACCTTTTTACAAGAAGTACCTCAGAATGTCCCATACCTTTCTTCCGTTGTTGTGCTAATATACTCTTATTTTGAAAAATAAAAAAAATCCCTTCTTCCTCTTCCTTCTTTACCTGCTTTATGGTTCTGGCATTTGCACTCCTCACTATTGGTTGACTGTCATGGTGTTGGTCTAGGGATTGAAGCTTATTCTACTGTTGCACTCACTGTAAGTCATTCTGGAAAAGAAGTTCATGTTCATGTAAAAGTGTTTAAGCAGGTGATGAATCGTCTGTTTCTGTTGGTCCTGTGTGGAGGCATGCATGAGATGAAAATACTGTTCAACATAGCAACCTTTCACTGCCAGTGGGGTTCAAAATAGCCGTATGTGTGTGTGTGAGCGTGTGTGTACTGCATATATAAGAGATGATGACATAAGAAGGAAACAATATACCTGCTTCACACTCGTGGTGTTGCCCTTGACATGTGTGTATGTGTTGATCTGTCATGGTGAGTTTCTCCCTGTATGTGTGTAGTGGTAAAATCATTATCTCACACACTTTTGATGTCACACTAGCATACACACACAAACACTAAACACACACACTTCTAAACTGCCAGCTAGGCAGATCTTCTCTAGTGGAAATAGAGGTTGTGTGGGAAGAGATCCTTCCCCATGTGTCTTGATGTGGTCTTGGGGAACATCCTGTCCTTGTCTCTCCTTTCCCCTCCTCCTCTTGAGGGAGTAAGAGGGGGTTGGAGGGCTCCATCAGGTCTAGGGTGATGGATGTTTTCCTATAGCAGCTCAGTGGAGGCAACAAAAGTAAAGTATCTAGATAACTGGGGTTCTATCTCAATGGTTCAATTTCAATGTCCTTGCAGTTGTTTTTCACATGATGCCCAGGAACTACGGGTGCACGACAAATCGCATTGTGATTTCTTCAGCTGAATAGTGGAAATGCGATATGAATTGAGACTAAAAGCAAATTGTGTTTTAAGGCAGACTAACGACCCGGGAAATACGCAGTTCGACTCCTAAGGGTCCATCCAGGTCCATGTGAACTGACTTGTACGCAGGATGGACCTGGATCAGCATAAAATAATATTTCCAGGTCAAATATGTGAAAGGAGTATGAGATGCTAATGCTTAAGATGTGCTCCAACATGCAGCTTGACTTGTAGGCCAGGGATTCTCTGAAAGAATACATTTAGCAGACCGTCTGGAACACCTTCTGCTGAAAGAAAGAAATTGCCAACTCTGGAGATTTGGAAACTGCAGGAGTCAATATTGCAATTCGAATACGTGCAGCGGTATAGTTGATAGTTCACCAGCAGCTTAATACTGGCACGTTTACAGAAGTGTTGATCCATGTACTTTGTCCCTCATAAAATCCTAAACCTAATAAACTTTATAAACCTACTCAACTTTTAACTTATTAAAATAGCAAACTAGCCAATTTTCCACAGTAAGGCTTCCAAAATTAAAACTCACTCACCCTTGAGAATAATCTCTCAGGTAAAGAGATGCAAAATAAATGTATAAATAAATGCTCCCAGATATGTTGTTCCTAAATGATGAGCGACCACCGGTAGGCTTAATGTGGTCGAGAAGTGGAAACCAGACCGTTGAGAAGCCAAGGAATACACCCCCTCCAACAGTTGGTATTCTTAATAACGCGCAAAGCCTTGTCAAGCTGACACCCTAAAATCCAGAGCACAAAGATCATGTTCAGATTTTCAGCCGGTTGAGGCTTGCAGCTGTCTGACAGACAGAGAGTGAGACAGACACACAGAGAGACACAAAGAAAGAAAGAAAGAAAGAAAAATGAAGGAGGCTTGAACTATTATTCAAGACAGAGAAATATTCACAGCAAAGAATGTGCATTTTTCTTGAAGCACAAAGTCGTTTTTATGACCCTGTGCAGACACATATGGCCCACAAAAAAAATCAAGCCCATCCAACTGATAAAAGTTGTTAAATTAACGTGATGACCTCCTCAATACTGTGATTTGTCATGTTTTCCTACAGTTTTCCCCATGTGCCATGGCAACCAAACCACCTGCCTCCCGCCTCACCTCCACCCACCCAAAAAACAAAACCTTACAAAATGCAAACATGCACAAGATAATAAAAACTGACCTTTCTTTAGAAAATGTCAGAGAGAGAGAGAGGCAGACAGGAATTCTTGCCATCTGAGAAGGCAAGAAACTAATCCAAACTTGCGGCTGCTAAAAACAACAAGAATGCTCGCAGGACGCGTCGGCACGGAGGGCAGAAAGGCTTCGCTTCGGGTGAGCGGAGTGTGAACGGAGGAGGTTAAAAACTTGATGTGACCCCGGATGGTTGAGTGTCAGCGAGCTCTTTGGGGGCTGTTGAGCCCTTACAGGGTCAGGGATGGTGTCATCAGTGCAGGTAGAAGCAGGTTAGCGAGTCAAAGACAGCAGCTGTAGCTCAGGTGCCTTCAAGCAATACATAGTACCTGCATTAAGCTAACTCTACTAAAACAGCCCCACATCTAGACTCGTCCTACCCTAAGTGTGCTCGTGGAGCCACCTCAGAAGAGCCTTAAAACGGCAGTGATGGTCTGAAGTGTGCAAACTTGAAACTCCCTCCAGATTAATACTTCTGGATTGTATACTAGGGGCCTGTCTCAACAGCAATGCACCGCTTTATTCCAATAAGTCAAATGTTGCACACTTCAACAGGCATTGAAATTGATATCACTAACCACCACCAACCACCATGTCATAAAAGTCTTGGGTATGAAATCTTTGCAGGATACTAACTTTAGTCCACTGGTCAAAGTTGTCTGGTGTATTCCAAAATTACTTTCTTTATTTTACCAACCAACTTGCCTTTTACAATAGCGACTGACTGGTTACCTGCCCAAGTGTCTGGTAGAAATGGCAAACATACCGGCCACAATCAAAAGTTACCAGCATTTACTGGTAAGAACCCAGTATACCTATAGAGGCTAGTCACTGCAGACGTTTTCACCTGAACCCTGTAAAGCTGCTGGTACAGACAGCTGACTTCCCAAGGACACACCATTTCTGTCCGATCTTAAATAATAGACATAAAATCACTGTGAAAGATTATCTTGCAGCAGAGACACAGACACGGCCGTAATGCTTTTACCAGACACACAGAAAAAGATGCAGCAAAACGACGGATGGCCGAATCAGTTATTTTGCTCAACAGAACTGCTGAGTTGTGCCTCAGTCTTTCCAAATCATAGGGTTTTGTTTATTTCATGAGGATAAAGACCCAAAGGCTTTTGATCGTTCTCAAAATAGAAATATTAGGAAACAAAAGTATAGACTAATCTCAGTAAATGGATGGATGAAATGTTTTTGTGAAGCTGAGAACAGGAGCATAAAAAATCCCCTGTTGTGAAACCCACATAAAAAGATCTCTCCCAAAGATCTAATGTTACATCTTATTGGGGGTGTCTAAGTGTGTGTGTGTGTGTGTGTGTGTGTGTGTGTGTTTAAAACATACATATGCTGGGACCATAGACGTAATCCCTTGCCTAATCT
>CABFOQ010022567.1:0-23417 GCA_900660455.1 Gephyroberyx darwinii
AGTCTGCGCTATCTTCCTAGCTCCATCTTTTAAACGGTGTTGCTTTTCAAAGGAGATAGAAACCAGAGAGAAAACAGACATTTGGCAAAGACTACAAACACTGTCGAGACGGGCGGTGCTGACTCGTGAACAAAAGCAGCGGGCGGCATACATTTCAAAAAGCCATACATGCCTGGTGTTATGCCTTCCTGGAGTAGCTTTACCACAGCGGATTATAGAGATTATTCATAAATGTTGCCTGGAGGGGGCATCCATCAACAAAAGTCTCATAAAATGTCACACTTTATTTTAGCACTCTATATTTTACAGTCGGGGGTATTAGTGTTGCTATTTTCACAGTGCTGAATTATGAATTACATTATGATTGAATGTTATTATTACATCTGGGGGTGTCACCAAAAGCATTTACTGCAATATCGTAACAAAATATAAGTTCTATTATGAATTATTTGATTGTACGTCACTTTAACATTGCTTGTTGAGATGCCGCACCAGGAATAGTGGATGCTTCACACAGCCACTGCTTTGCTTTTGAGTTAACACACCCGTCTCGGAATACACTTAACCAATGGAGCAGTCACAACCAACGATGGGGCCACTATGGTGGAGCAGCATCCATGAAACATTTGCTCCTCTTATCTAGTCCTGAGATTAATGCAAGTACACACACAGCACAAGCTCCACTGTAGGTGAGAGAGAAGTGGGGTTTATTATTGTAATGCTGCTTCACCGCCACTCTCAATGTTCTTGGAGACACAATATAAACAAGTGCCATGACGTTCATGCTTCATGTATAGTCTGTGGCAGGCAAGTTACACCAAGGGCACTCATAGAATGTGAATGCGCTAGTGATCTGCTATGAAGCACTTGTGGCTAAACGTCAAGAGTGTAATGAAATAACTCCACTGAGGGACTATCAGTGAATTATCACTCTATATTAGTGCAGAGAGATGTGCCGTATACTGTTTTCTTGATTCCTGTTCAATGCGTGTCAGTGCACTTCAAGGTAAGAGCCACCAATACAACAGAAAGCATGCCGAGAGCAGGTAGGAAAATGAAGAGGAGCGACACAAAGCGGGGTCTTCGTTTTCATTAGCAGCATACTGAGAGACGTCCACATCTACAAATACAAATGAACATCTCAAACAAACAAAAACAAAGAAACAATGTGGAACCGATGTAACATGGCTGTATTTCACAGTGTCTTGATGGCGTTGTGGCTAACACTGACCTCGCTGTTGATGTCTGCCCCAGCGTCCAGCAGCATCTGGACCATAGCCTCATCGCCGCGAACGCAAGAGTACATGAGAGGGGTCATACCCTGGAGGAGAGAGAGAGAGAGGGAGGGGGGGTGGTTACAGGCATCTGGCTGGGCTAGTCACCATTAAACAAGAAAGAGAAGGCAGTGAAGGGTATCCAGTGTTAGTTCTTTGGTGCTGTTTGGTAATTCTGAGAGTATGGTGGTGCCTCAAAACTGTGATTTCTAGGGAAGTGGCCTCAGTTATCAGTACCCATGATTCAATTCACTAAACCCCAATGTGTGGCCAAGTACCTGCATCTAATATCACTTGCCACTCTTCCAAACCTGGTTATAGTGACTTAATTTCTAGGGCCAAATGGAGAAATTATTATTATAATTTTTTTAAAATTATTATTATTTGGCATGGATCACCAAACTATCAGCTTAGAGCAGTTGAACATTGGTCCTGAATGCTCTTCTGGTCATTTTTTTCCCCAAGATCTGGCTTTCAAATACATTCCTGGTGATTTTTGCTTAACGCTTGTGATGATAAAATCTGTCCTCACTCAATTTATTATTACAAACCTACAATTTTGGACTGAGGTAGGTGAGTGCAAACATACCATGAAACATGTCTCGGTCTGGTAGAATTCAGTGCTATCAAGTAAATACCGGAAAACCACAGCAGTTACCGGTTCACCATGGAGGCAGGACCAGTAAGACCATTAACACCGCCGTACCATGAGGAACTCTAGACTTCATGAACAACAGCACCCATTGGTTCTGCGGGAACCCACCGAGGCTTCTTCAAAGAGCAGGTGAGAATCCTTTCAAGTTTCAGCTCTCTCTTTAGTGGTGCTCTATAAAGAACCATTTCCCCACAAAGAACCTCTGAAGCATCATAAGTGCATTTAGTAAGCTCATTACCAAATGAAATGATTGCGGCGGAGTTAAAATCTACTCTATATTCATGGCCAACGTGCAGCAAAGTGGGCCCATGTCTGCCATTACAACACTGACCAATTCATAAAGACATAATACATTAAACTACCCACTCAAAAAAGCCCCGTCTTTACAATGAGAGCATCACTATAGGTGCTCCTGACAGAACATCCTAACATATGCACACAGCGCTCTGCTGAGTTCGACACACCTACACACATTATGCTGCAAAGCTGCGGGATGAGAATAACAAAGAACATTAGTGTAAACTAGGCGACAATATCCTCCAATTTATCATCGGCTTTAGACTAAAACAATGCGCATTTACAGGCAAATAAAAGTGTTTTGGGTGAGCCTCCATAAAGCAGACCGTAATCATATGTCTGATCTGGGCCATTATGTACAATGGAAGTCTTTTTATGACTCGCTCATAACACGCCGAAGCACTTTATATTGAAGATTGATATCCCTTTGTGGTGATTCATTCTGTAATATTTCCCAGACACCAATCTACTTAATCAGCAGACAGCTGAAAGGGCAATAGTGGACTGATGATGGCCCGAAGTGAAATGCGCAGTGGGTCCAAATGACTCTCGGCCTTGATGACAGACCCCTGCTTTTACTTTATTGCTCCCGTAATGCTGTCTGTTCCCCAGCACCATTTAGCCTGTTTTATAAGGAAATAAACCTCCATATGTCACCGCCACTCCGTTATTTATGCTAGAGGTGACGTTAACAGGGAAATGTCAGTCAATACTATTTGTCATATTCACAAGGGCCCCGTAAATGCTCAACACTAATTCTGCTCTGTTCCAGTCAAACGCTCTGTGACTACGGCTCTCGCTGAGCGTGGCATGAATCAGCCTGCCAGCAACACGCTACCCAATGTAGATCATGAAGTCAGCGTAACACACAGGTTTACATTAGAAACATGTGGCAAAATAAGGTACTTTGTACAAACACAGGAGTAAGGCAATCTCTCAGACGCATTTTGAAAAGTAAACAAGAGGAAACCTGCCAGCGTATCTTTATTGAATTTACCAGGCATAGATTTCTGATCTCGTAAAATCACATTGCACCATAACCTATCCCACTTAGCAACGCAAGGAATAAGCAATATTTCCACAGACTAGGGAAGGTTGAAAATCCCAAATGACATTAACACTTCACTTCACACTTCAGAGAGACTGGGTTTATCGTCCCAAACTCTTTAAGATGCAGTAGAAAATGTAAATGATACAGTAACTCCTTCTTGTTTCTTCTTTTATGACGATAATGATGATATAAAACTTCTATAATGGCATAAAATATACGGTCAGGGAGCAGCCTGTGCCCAGCATGTGTGTGTGGGTTGCTAGGTAATGTGTATTAAGAATACACAATGCCAGCGTGGTATACAGCGCTGCACTATGTCTGAGTAGGTGCGCGATGTTAATGCCGTGTACGTGTAGGTGTCCGTGTGTTGAGTGTCGGACCTGCTCGCTCATGCTGTTAATTCCGTCAGGCCCCAGCAGGTTCACGGCCTGCTTGACCAGGTCTGTCCGTCCACAGTTGAGCATCCTGAAGCCCAGATCCTGCAGGAACTTGGCCTCCGTAGAGGCTGCATCCAGCTTTCTGGTGGCACAGAAACAATCGTCCGCCCTGGAGATGGAAACGGGCAGATCCATTACTGTGATTAGACGGGAGCTTATCTCAGAAATGGATTTTGAGCTCCGTGGACAAACATCTCCACAGTGCACTGAAGGAAATAGAAATGATTGCTACTCTGCTGTTCAAAACACTGAGTTATCTCCATTCAAATGTCAATATTTTATTTTGTCTGTGCTCTGCTCTGGTTCTCTGCTTTGTTTATTTCGTAAAACAGCTTTTTTCAAGTTAAGGATTATGCTACGAAACATTATTACTTATTAATGTGTCTCGTAATCCACTTTACAACCAGCTGTCATGGTGAAGTTCCCAAATCAAGGTCATGGTAGAACTCTTTCTACATGTTAGTTAAAAAGATGACGTGCACAGAGCTGTTAATTGACTCTGCATCGACACACCTCAGTGTTTGTATTTGAAAGGGGGCCTAGTACTCAAGCAGCAGTTAATTAAATGTGATAGCACTCTTAACCCATTATCACCAACACACAACCACTGACTGAACTGCCAAATGAGAAGCACT
The DNA here is from genome assembly GCA_900660455.1 of Gephyroberyx darwinii. Taxonomy (NCBI): domain Eukaryota; kingdom Metazoa; phylum Chordata; class Actinopteri; order Trachichthyiformes; family Trachichthyidae; genus Gephyroberyx; species Gephyroberyx darwinii. Next base: position 4,350 of record CABFOQ010022567.1, read on the forward strand.
GTGTGTCTCTGGCTAACTCTCATACACAGACAGTGCGTGTTTGTGTATGAGAGCAAGACAGAAAGACAACGAGAGGGACACAGGGAAGAAGAGAGACAAACTCAGAGAAAAATAGTGAGGCAGATTGAGAAAGATGGATGGAAGTTGTCAGGGTGCAAAGATATATACATGCACAAATGATGATCGAGCCACACATTGCAATGCAATCTGGCAGCAGAATATGACACAGAGACAGAATAATGCATAACCAAAGTGCACTGCTTCGTAAAAATCAATGTGTCCACCCTAAATACAGCTATGGCACTGCGCTAGCACGGTATCGCCAACTGTGATAACACCAGACATTAGAAAGACAACGACAACAGAGACAATGACACTTCAAAGATGAAACGGAGCCCTGGTGCTTAGAGGAAAGAGGCCTTAGCTTCAATACACAGAGATATAAGTTGAAAATCACAGTTACAGATGCAGATTGGACTTTTAGTTATACAAATATTTGTCAGAGGCAGAGCTGCTCAGGAAGCAGAAATAATGTCATTGGTTGAGCTAAACCTTAAAGGGGAATTCCGGTATTTTTAAACCTGGGCTCTATGTGTACAAATTCGTCATTTATACCGCAAAATAGGTACAAAAAGTTTTGGAATTGCTCCGGTAGATCGCCTCAGACTTCTGTTTCTGGTTTAAAAAAGGTCTATCTCTGTAGCGATCCTTTCCGTAATGTTGTCAGACACGCGAATAACAATCTGAGCCTGGCAGTGGTAAAAACAAGCACTTTTAGTTGACGTACTTTGATCGGCACACTTGCCCCTGCCGATTACGTTGCAGCCATAGCAGCCCGTTTCGTGACTGCCAGCTGAGGCGATCTACCGGAGCAATTCCAAAACTTTTTGTACCTATTTTGTGGTATAAATGATGAATTTGTACACATAGAGCCCAGGTTTAAAAATACCAGAATTCCCCTTTAATGGGCAGAGCCAAAGAACCAGTTTTTTGGAGTGCTGGTTGGCTTACTGGCGAAGAAGTGGCAAAGAAGGAACTTAAAATATGAATAAAAAATATAAATGGCAATGACTTTTTTTCATTTCATCATGACCATGGTGTTTAGGATCCTGGAAGGTCAGCAGACCAGCTAACTATGTTAACTAGATAACTTAACTGGTTTTTGAGTTAGCAGCAGAACGCTAGGCTTCCTGATAACCACCTACTTTACCTCTTGTCTTTTCACTGGGTTTCAATCTAACATTACATAAAGTTACATAAAGTGGTTCTTTGGCTCCACCCACTTCTGCTTCCAGAGCAGCTCCGCCTCTGAGAAATGTTTGCGTGACAAAATCTCCATTACAGATATCACATCCATACTTTAGCTGTCGTGGTTCACAGTCCACGCCGGGTAGGAGCAGCCTGGCGGCCTGCCTCACATCATCGCTGTCCACAGAGAAGCTCCGCCGGTGTTCAGTGTGGGCGACCGCCACCCGAATCCACTCCATCAGTGGAGGCAGTACCAGGAATGGCCTGTAGGGGAAAACAGAGTTCGTATCTGCTCAGGCCAAATTTTATTAGGTCAGATTTTGACTTTAAGGATTCAGGGAAATTTGGCTGCAGCACCAGCAATAATAGGATATAGCAAAAAAAGGTTTGGAAATGAGAACAAAGCAAGTGGGGTGGTATCAAACATAACACCACTGACATTTACCAACATAACACTAGATTGTAGTACAAATATATGAATGAAAAGTATTAAAAAATATATAAATTACAAAATAAAAAAAATAAAAATAATAAAAGCAGCAGAACATGCTGAGATAAAAAATGAATGAAAAATATGTCGCAGTGAATTTTTCAAACTGATAATATCGCATAATCCTTTAAAACACGTTGCTAGGTTTTATGACGCTCAGAGTGCTCTATTCACCCTTCAAATAAAATCACTTAATAAAACCTCAAGCCCAATATTGATAGCCACAAACTTTGTAATTAAAGATGCCCTTAAAGATAACTGAAGGCAATTTCCATCAAATCAATATTCATAATCTATGATTCAGCTAGTCTATAGAGAGAAAGAGACCTAGATGCTGTAAATGAACCCCTAAATACTGATATTACCTACTTTAATCAAAACCAGTAATGGGACGTCCCCGGTGACATGTTCATATTTCACCATTTATTTCTGGGCTAGTGTACCTGTATAGTCTCTAATCACACATCTGGTAAATCACCTAATCTCTCTCTCTCTCTCTCTCCCTCTCTCTCTCTTTCTCTCTCTCTCTCTCACACACACACACACACACACACACACACACTCTTTTGTGTTGTTACTCTCCCCCAGTGCTATTTTTCAACCTCAGTCTCCCTGAAACAATATTATTTGGTGCTTCAGTCCCACTGTGCGGTGTCTCACGCCACCCTCAGAGAGCGGGATTGCAAAGCCTTTCTGTTAACTTAGTGAGAGACGAGGCGGCGAACACTCACATCTTTTACATTAAAATACATTACAGTCATTTAGCAGACCCTTTAAAGCGACTTACAATAACTGCATTCAACGTAGGCAGCAATCAGCTGCCTATGGAAGAGGATTGCTCCACTATGGAAGATTGACACTTCCATAGTGGAGCTTGTAACTTATAGATGTGAGCCAGGTACTTAAGATAAATGCAAGACAATTTTTTGTGAAATCTATGAAAAATCCTTCTTGATATTTGCTTCGTAAAATATTTTTCCTAAAGGTTTTTGGCGTCTGTCAGATATAGTATGTTAGTTATGAATTCAGTCAAATTAGCTGAGCAGAACAATGAGCATTACATTTATTAATGAACCCAGAAAGAAAAAAGCACAATACTGCTCTTATCCTCTTCAGTTGCCTCCCGGCAATTGTAACAGCACACCACTCCTATATATGTCCAGGAGGGAAACTTATTTTAAAAAATAAAAGCCTTTTTCAGAGGCTCTAAGTTTCCTTATACACAAAAAATGCCTTAAAGGCTCAATATCTACAAATATTTTCTTTGTGCATGTAGATTTGACTGCATACCAAGAAGAACTAAGGAGTCTTCTGAAGATACCAGTAACTACTGTACCTCATCTACCTGCAGTACTGTTTTGGGGTTACTTTTAAAAATGAATCATACTGTTTTAGCCAGTCTCCACCCAGAAGATACTTTTGAAAAAACGGAAATTTGAGTGGTGAAGAGCAAGGGTAGAAGGGGGGAATAGGGGGGTTGCACACATCTGACACCCATTTGAGAACATATTGGAGATTAGCCTGCTAGCTAGCTAACATTACACAATGAAGAGTGACGTCGAGTCTGAGGGCACTTTGGTGACGGAGGGTCTTTTGCGATGGAGGAATTCTTACCTCAGTGGCAGTTAAAAAATGTCTCCGCCCCCAACTGCAGATGGGTGGAGACATTTTTTATAATTTCTGCCCACTCAGCTCATACTACTCGTAAATCTTCAATATTTCGTCACCAACCGGGGTGGAGCTGGCAGTGCAGAAGAGCTAAAACTTTCAACCAGGGAGGGCAAGACATATTTTTACAAACACATGTTCTGGCCCTGAAAGCGGCCTGCTGAAATTATATCTTCAATGTTGAATTTATGTCTAGTATTGTTTTACTATATAGAAGTCATACAGAAATGTTTACAGCTCAAAAAACTGATTTAGAGTTGAATATCTAAAGTTTACCTAACCTTCTAACACAAATCTTGTGCCTACAGCAAATTAGAAATGTGCAAGAAATGTCAGAAGGCCTGTGGCACATTCTGTCACCGAAGCTGGAAACTCAACTGCCTCATCAGACACCTTGTTCTCCTTTTTTTGCTACAATACGCTGTTAAAGATACTGGAAACAAACAAAAATGACTCATGTAAATGTGTTAACATTTTTTTTCTGGGCTGGATAAAGTTCACATTCTGTCAAGCTCTAAGTAATTCCTATGAGTCAATCCAGTGACAGGATGCTTTCAATAAATCCAACTCCTCCAAAATGACTATCCCTCCAGACTCAATTATCCTTAGCGCTACTCAGTACAGAAATTACTACAGTTACAGAATGTAGTCTGTAGTTGCTACTGTCAAAGAGAACAACCTTGGGGTAATGCTAATATGAACATTTTGCAATTCATTACCCATCCCTTCAAAGTAATGGAGGTTTAGATATGAAACTTATGAAAAACCCCTTTCACAAGGTTCTCATTAGGGCACACAATAGGGCTTGATTTCCCCCCCTGTACTTTGCCATTATTACCACGTCATTTTTATGAAGGATACCTTGTACCAACAAATGTACTTGGAAAAACAATAATTGGAGTAAGGAATCTTCAAGCTAACATGACCTAATAAAACACCTTATTTTCCTTCAAGGCATTTGAAACCATTACTTAGTTGCAGATGCACATTAGAACATTTTAAAACATTAAAATAATTAAGAGTACGAATGAGGTGGTTTCAGCTTTAATTCATTTCATCTTTTTATGAATCCTTACAGAAAGGTAATTTTAGATTCTTTCACCCACGTAACTCCTTTTCTAAAAAGGATTCAAAGCCATGCACCTTGAGAATCTTTAAGACCATTATTGTTAGTGTGTATGAAGCTGCATGGTCTGTCTGTTTAATCAAGGCAGTATCATTGAGATTTTCATGAACTGTATTTGATTGGCTTACATGTTGTGGGCATCGGTCCTTATCTCACAACCAGCTCTCCTTCTCCCTACACCTACAGTCTGCCAGGAATGTGAACTTTGGCAAAAACAAAACTGCAGGGTCTTCTCAGCTTCTTAGCAGTTGGCTGACTAATGTGACACTCCTGACCTCCCTTTTTTTCAGAGCTTGTAATAAAACTGATGTGTGCTGCTCCAAAGACATATTTACCATTCTAGGTTTGAGAGAGAGAGGGAGGCCTAGGCTAGAATGAAAACATTGCTGGTAATGTTATCCATCGTTACAGGCAGCAGGCCTGCAGCGACAGCCAACGCATAGAGCTGCCAGTGGGAAAATTCCTCCTTAAGAGTAAGTATGTCGGTCAAGTAATTGAATTTACCAAGGAGTAACAATCTACAATAGCTATTTTACTTATACTGTAGCAAACCATGGAGTGTAATTGCTTGCTCTTATAGTTTCTTTCTCAAAAACTCCAGATATTATTAGAAGCTGCGGCGTGGAAGTCATTTGCACATTTTTTCATTCAGTAATTTTTCATTTCACAGGGGCTTACCTGAAGCTTCACAAGACAACTCTAAAGGACAACTTTATCTTATTTAATCATATTCTATCTCCCTCTCATCCCTCTCTGTTATTCAGTCTCTCTCTACTTTTCTTCAACCTTTCAGCAGAATGCTAAATAGAGCATTTGCTACTCTAGGGACTAGAGAGCCTGCTGACATGTCACTCTGTCTGACATTCCTTTTGCTCCCTAGGGTCGTCAGAATGGCGTTTTATCTCTTCAGAGTGGAGGAAAGATGTTGGACTATCTGTCCATCCGTCCATCCAAGTGAAGTCCCACTGGTTCCAATCAATCTGCTCAATGCCTAGGGAAGTGTCAGGACTGACCAGCCCATGCAGCATCTTATGGGCTTGCTTGTGGCTCTGCAAACTTTTGAAACAAAGTAGGAAGGTCTTTACTAACCTTTAGACAGTTCAAATTATTTGAGTGAAGGTGAGCCATGAAGTGACAGTGGCAAAGAAAGAGGGGGCACATTTAGAATTCATGTTCTCATTGAATTTAATGCTTTCAATGTGCATAGTGTGCCAGAAATTTGGATGACTAAGCTTTGGGCAGGGTGGAGTTTTAGTTATACAGACATTTCATTGAGGGAGAGCTGCTCTGGACGAAGTTGGTCGAGTTAAACCTCAATGGGCGGAGCCAAAACAACTACAGTTTTTCAGAGCAAAAGTTAGCTAACTGGCAAACTTAAGTGGCAAATGGTCAAAACCATGGGACCATGGCATTCATGAATTTGGAAGGTGAGGAAGCTAGCTAACTATCTTAACAAAATAGAAAAATGAACTTGGAAGGTCGGCTAGGCTAACTATCTAACCTAGATAACTTAGTATGGCATTGCATTTTTAAGTTAGCAACAAGTGTGTTAGGCTTCATAGGGAGCTGAACACTGTTGGTGTCAATTCTGCCCGCCTCTGGTTCACTTCTGCCTATTCTAATACATACAGATTACTTGATATATACAAACCTAGCCGCAAGTCAACCAGTGACTCTTGGTTATCTTCAGCTTCAGCTTCCTATTAGCTACATCCTCTCTTATCCCTTGCATTTTTCATTGGGCTTCAGTCTAAAGTTAAAGTTAAAACTGTTTTTTGGCTCCGCCCATTGAGGTTTATCTCAACCAATGAGATTACTTCTGTCTCCAGAGCTGCTCTGCCTCCGAGTATAAGTAAAACTCCAATCTGCATCATGTGATTATTTGAAACATTGAAACATGCTATCGTGGGTCTATTGTTTCCAGGACTAATGTTTGACTCACCTCTCAGTCTGTAAGCTGACTTTGGAGGGCTCAACATTAGGGTTCTCCCATTCCATCTGTGGGCAGTGCATGAAGTAGCAGAGGGTGTAGAGGGCCTCGGGCTCCCAGTGCACTGAGCTGTTGCTCTTCTGGTGGACTGGTGTCCCATTGCTGGGGTTCTTGATGTGCAGTGGCTGGAGGTGGTGCATGGCCCGGGATACCAAATCACCTGGAGGTAGTAGGAGGAAGGTTTTATACATGACTACATGGATTTGCTATATGTGATACAGAGACAGATTGTGTGGAAAAAAGCTGTGACGCAAATAGGATATTCATTAGAGGTATACAGATATAAGATATATAAGAATAATATACTGTATAGTAAGGATCCATTAGCCATGATAGCTTCAATGTCACCCTCAGAACACTCCATTTCCTACATCATTGCTTTGACACGTGAGTACTCTCCAGCACTTCTCACATCACACCGTGATGAAATAGAGACTGACTCCCTCATTCAAACGCTTTCTCATTCACACACCTCATGATTCACAGGACAATTAGTCGTGCACATGCCCACACAATCCTTGCTGTGTGGGAAACTGATGCCTTAAAATGAAATGATTTTGAACAGAAGTTTGAACAGCAATGCAATCCTTATGGATACTCTAACTGAGTATGGACATTTATCATTGTCCTTTCAGTAAAGCATAACTTATATTTATGCTTTAGTTAGTATCCCATTCTGGACACAACCTTAGTCTTCAAATTCATTCAATTTAACTAATTCAGTTCAACCTTTAACTAGACTACATTTATTTGCAAAACATCATGAAGAACATTATTCTTGCCCTGCCCTCAACAGGAATAGGGAAAATTCTCATTTTTTTTCCTAATCTAAAGGAAGTGTAAAATTTGGTCTCTACCTACATACTACAGAACCAGATATTACAGTAAGTGTGATCCAAGATTTGTTCTGGGAAAGAAAACACTGCAGTCTGGGCCCGCAGGGTCGATTTCTGAAAAATTAATACCTCCATTGATCTAATTATCTTCTCGGGTTAGTGGAACACTGGAGGTACCAGGCTTGGGGAAACATAGGGAGAGTGAACTTAGCACCTGCAGAGCAGAGTACACTATTTCCTGAATTATGAAAGCGAAAACCATGTTTTGTGAGCTAGTCGGTGCATTTTCTCATACATACAGTACCTACATTCATGTATACAACCATGCACAAGCATTCACACACACAAACACAAACACACACACACACACACAAATATGTGAATATAACAATGTGTGAAACCATTGAGTAGCAATGAAATGTTAAAAACACTGCAGTACAACACTTTCTCCTATTTGAAAGTAGTATGAGGAACCTTGGCCTGCCTTGAAAACCCATCCCTTAGACAAGATGACATGGTGAGTCTTTGCCCAAGGTTCTCCATCTGTCTGAGAGTTCACAAGCAGTCAGACATAAACAGAACGCAGCATCACACAGCACACAGAGTTTGGACGCCTGCTCCAGGGAGCTTGAAATAAAATAAAAACAAGTCTGGTGTGCCGCGTCTTCTGTGATTGCGGTGGTCCGGTTGACAATGAATGTGTGGAGGCATGGCTCTCATCCCTAGGAATGCATATTAGCCAAACATGATTAGCCAGGCATGGTCACTTTTGTCTGATTGGTCACAGACAAAGTGAGGGCAGCTCTTCAAGGTGCTGAGTGTAGACCAAACAAATCATGACTGGACCAAAAGTCAGACTGAGGAGGACGTGACCTTTAGCCAGGCTGCACTCAGTGTATGTTTACGCTGTGTGCTAATGGTTCCAATAGTGAGGAATAAATAAAGAATAAGGAAAGAGAAGTGAGGCATGCATTTACATTATAAAACTCCTTGCTCAATGGGAAACAACATGAGCAACCCTTAAAACAGATATAACAGGTAAGTACTAACTCAAAGACGTGACAACCTTCCCACTGGTGTCTCATATACAAGCATAAACATAACCCTAACCACAACGTGTCCATAAATAATAGGCCTCCTCCTACATTTTTACCAGGACTAACTAGTGGGGCGCCACTTCAAACATTAGAGGCAGCCACCTTGCAAAAAGCAATGCAAAAAACCCCCAAATTACCTCTTCCTCTACTGCTTTCCCCTAGAGCTCAAGCGAATCTAGTGATACGTACTTTCCTTTTCTTCATTAATTGTTCTTGTGACTTCGGTGTTTGTGTCCGTCTCCTTTACTGTAATTATCCAAGCAATACTCCTATGGGGTTCATGCTTCATCTCACCTGAGGTAAACATAGGGGACACTTTCTTTCTCTCAGCAGTCCTCCACTCTTGGAAAGACTCATTACAGAGCAAAACTTTGTTCCCTCTTCCACTGAAAAAATGGTGATGCAGCACTGTACTCCATGGTATAATTTAATGACACAACATTAAAATTCTTAGAAAATAGGATTAATTTCGTCACCTTCCCCTTACGATACCTATCACTGAATGCATAAGAACTATAGTATAAGTATAACATGTGGAAAAGTTGAGTGTTGGATGTATTAAGGTCAAAAATAGGGCACAGATAGAAGCACCCTTTGGGAGTCTTTCATCGTATCGGTTTTAACTCTCACAAAACGTCCTGTCCTGTTCCATTGCCATTTTACCCTACGAAAGTCGGGGAGCTCTGTAACGAAAAAACGACCTTGACCTTTGGTACCATGCTTCCGAGCAATACGCACGCTGCTGCCACCAATGGTCGAAAGATAGACTCAATTTGGTCAAAAAAAATTGAAAAGTAATTGCAGTCTACCTTTTGACCACTGGTGGCAGCAGAGTGCATATTGCCGACTTTCGTAGGGGGAAAAGTCAGTGGAGCAAGGCAGGACCCTTTGGGAGAGGTAAAAACCAATACAACAAAAGATTCCCAAAGGGTATCAGGTCTAAGATAGAAGAAACACCTGCTACCCCAATGAAATATCCATTATGTTACTATATAGGCAAGACACCAGCAATGAAGCTTCTTCATAAAGAACTTCAGACTCTCATACAAAGAGCCGTTGCATCATCTGGACTGCTGTTTCTAAATGTTCAGACGGGGTTCACCAGTCCAATAACTTTTCAATAGCTTTTTGAAGTAACGGTTGGTGGTTATTATTTTTACCCAGCAGGTGAGCTTCTGTTTTAGTATGTGATTCCTTCAAGAACATTCTTTATGTACTTTATGAGCTATAAAGTTACTCCCAGGAACAGGTACAATAAAGACACAAAGTAATTATGTTCTCATAACAAAGCCACAGGGAATCTGGTTTGAGGAATTGCACTGTATTTACTTTGATGGAAAGAAATTTGTTCTTCCTGCAGCACATAGACAGAAAACAAATTACAAGTCTAATAATATATTATTAATGAGCTCACCAACTACACATATGCAACTGATTTTATAGAACTGTGATTACGGTTCTGACGGTCTATTAATGTGAGCAAAACTGGTCTGGACTGAGTCTAACTGAAAGCATAATTACACTAACATCATCAACACTGTGATTTAGGCTGACACGACAGCTGGATTTGTACATAAAACTTTATGCCTAGTGCAGCTTTAATTACAATTGCAATTTTTATGTGCATGGGGATGTGGTCTATGAAACTTCACGATGAAAAGTCAAATTATTGAATGTATGACAACAAATCGAACGGACAGCTTGACCAGATGTGATTTAAAGGTCTTGAACAATGGTGAAACAATGGTTGGTGAGCGAGCCAGAAACTCAAGTGGCAAAAAAGGGGAGAGCCGACTTGAGGATGAAGCGAGGGGCACTGAACCAACTACCTACCAGATGCGACTCGAGATTATCACAGGAAAACAACCGCTGTGTCCCCTCATGGAGAACTGAGATGGAAGAGTCCTTCGCTGTCCCCTGACACAATGTCATTGCCTATGGCTCCCTGGGGGGCTGAACCGAGGACATTTAATCATCACTTGGTAATACGACCGACTGGGAGCTCTGCCTTGGGGCACATTAGCAATTCCCTGGCAAATATTAATCACAGTCAATTACAAGACATGTCATCATCAAGACAGAACTAGCAGATACTTTTACCACTGCTGCTCGCGTGTTAATTAATCACCGGTAGACACATTCAATATGGGAGATGTGGTATCGGCCTGTCATACAATGAAGGAAGGTCAAGGTTAACCGGCTTTGTTTGAATAGATCGGGAATCATTATGGAGACCACGTAAAAGCAACTGTTGTTGGAAATATGTATAAATGCTCTCAGCCCAGTTGATTTTATTATCATAAGTCACACTTTTATCACTCTGTAACCTCACCAGGGTGCAGTCAGAGGTGTACTGGTCATCTGGAGTACTGGGAGTTTTTCTGGTGGGCCGGTCAACCTGTGGGCCAGTGCTGAGTCAATGTGTTGTATATAAATCATGATAGTCATGTGACAAATCAAACCTGCAAAGGTGGGGCTGAGAAATTAAGAGAAAACAAATCCCTTGAGGCACATGTGACCAAATGACACAAATTGATTGATTCATTTGATAGCACTAGACAGCAGTGCAACAGCTACCAGTTAGGCTAACATCAATCTGCAGCAGCATAATGTTGCCACTTAGTAATAGGTTGTGTGCTGCCTTCAAGTGTAGCTGGAAAAATTGTAATTACATGGTGAGTGCACAAGAACAACCCAACAAAGCAGTAAATATGACTAAACATTATAATGATGGCATATCATAATCAGTTACTAATTATAAATAGTTAGTAATGTATATGTATATTGTATGTTGCTATTTTCCCTCTTTGTTTAATTTTTCAATGTCATTGGCTAGCAAATTAACTGAAACAACGATTACATGCTTGATGCACATTTTCTCTTCTTCATTCTTCCCAGTGTACCTCAAAGTATCTCTGTGCGCTTGATTTATAAACTAAAGCAACAGCCACTAAAACAAACCACTTTTCTTATGAGTCCATCATGTTATTATTTCAAACCAAAATCGCTTGAATATGTGACTAGTCCTCTTTACAACATCTGCACTCGGAAGTAGGAGCTTACACGGAGCACTTGAAGGCAGCATTATAAAAAATTAAAAAATATTTTAAAAAAATCAAATTCTATAAAAAATAGGTGACATCCTAAATAATAATAATACCTATATGCCTATATTGTGAGAGGCGAGGTGTGGAGTGGAGTATCTCTAGATTGATTGTGATTGTGAATGAGGAGCTTGTGATACACAGTGCTGCTAATATTTTGTCAATTCCTTGCTAGAAAAGTCAAGTGTCTGTCTCTGCAGTATTCCTGCACCATGGCTGATAGTTAACAGTGTTGGTGCTGCAGCCATCGTCATGATTCATTCATGCTAGTCAGTAGCATGTCCCGCAATAGGCCCTGCCTGCAAGGTCTCCTGGACTGATGACCTGTCAACCACAGCAATGAAACTACACCAAGCAAGCCCCATGTACTGAAACAAGCTGAGATGGTTCATTTGTAATAGCCCCAGGGATCCCTGGGATACGTCTGTTCATTAACAACCATTATGAAACAGTGGGAAATTACAAGAAAACCCTTTTTGATAATGACTTCACTTTTCTGAACCGTAGCTTCATTTTGTCTCATCATCCTATCTAGGGTTTTCCAGATTTCTCCAGTCTATGGAAATGGAGCAGGAGATTAAACGTACGCTCTATCTCGTTCTATTGTCATCATCTGTTCTGCAACTCTCAGGAGGGGACCTCTTAATGGATGCCACTTTAGTCTGTCTAATGGCTCTTCTAGGAACTTTAATGGCTATTTTGTCTAGATTTGCAGAAGCACTTTCAGACTGCTACATTACACACTAAATAACTTGATTAAATGTGGTCTTACATGTGGTCTAGATTACTATGTTTCAAACATGAATAGATTGTACCATTCATATTGCAATTGCAGAAAATTGGGAGAGTCTCATGCTCTACCGACTGAGCTGTCTGGGCCAGGCAGCACAACCACAAATGATGATTTGAGGAAGGAAAGATAAACTGAAATACTTAGAGCACTGCTGTGAATGAATAAATAAATAAATAAATAAAGAACTGATATATTGTACTTAGTGATAAGAGATTTGATTTTCTAGCATGGAATTTGAAAAAAGCTCCAAAAGCCTCACATTCTTTTTCTTTTTCTTTTTTTGTTGTTGATAAAAATAGTTGTATATGAGCATAAAGTAGGTCAAAGTATGGGGCAAAAGAGGACTGGAAGTTCTGCTATAAAGTATTAAAGTTTGTACAAAGCACACAAGTATATGGTCATTTGCTTCAATAAAATAAGTTTTCAGTAGAATATACCTGCATCTGCATCACAATAATAAAAAAAACGAATTAGTTAAAAACACAAACAATCTCTTGTTCATTTTTCCTGACAGGCATCGCCCTCCAGCTCAACGGACCTTTATGGGTAAAATAATTAAGAATGAAAGTAAAATATCTTCAGTGTCAAGTATCAAGAACACTTAAGGAAGAAACCATAGCGCACATGTCCCAAAGAATCTGCACAGCTGAAGTTGGAATGGACTTTTCAGGTCCAAGTATGAGGAAGTAGTTTGCTGATGGAGCTCAGGAAGAAGCAGAGGAAGAAAGGAGTAGAAAAAATAAATTGAAATATGAGAGAGAAGTGTGGTGCAAGCACATTACTTTTGCTAAAGATTTCAAAACAGACCGAAACAAAGAAAATCCTTTAATCCAAAGTGACTTTTGTCCTTGTTCCTTCCTTATATCATTTGCAGAAATGCTCAGAAAAGAATTTGGCACCCAGATGACAGCGGGTCAAAACACTCCATCAAAATGAAATTCAATACAAAGCCATGAACAAAACAGTCTTTCATAGCCAATCTACATGGCATACAGGGAGAAAAAGAAACATTAAAAAAATCAATGACTGGGAACGCAGCAGAAAAAAATAATTTGGCCTATATTTGAGGAATCAAGGTAGAAGTGAACTGTTTTTCAGTCCACTGCAGTGGACTGTAAATTAAAGTCATAGCTGAGCCGGCTGTTAATGTAAACATTCTCATACGGAGCTTTTCAAGGTGCCAAAGTCCTTCACAAATCTCCACAGTTTGTTATTTTTTCTTAAATTGACAGTCATTGAAGACGTACTGTAAGTTTGTGGAAGTGGCCTTGTTATCCTCCGGCTGAAGTACATTTCTGCAGTGTGCGCTCCGATTAGGGCTGCATAAAAAAAGCAAGTTAGAAGTGCCTTGTTAGACGACAACGAGAGGGAGAAATGAACCGGCTGTGTAGAAAACGGGAGAATAATACAGCTCTTGATGATAGAAGTTCAGTCAAAATACCAACAGCTATTAGGCATTTCTCTCAAGTCCCCTTTCATCAAAGCTTTGCTGCAAACAGCTGGCGGGATTTGTCTGAGCGGCTGCCGTGTCTCTTTCAGACAAACAGAGAGGTGAGAACTCAGAACAGCCTGTTCAATTCACAGCCTTATTACCCCAAAAACTTCCATTAGCCTTCTGGGCTCCCTCCAAAACACTCAATTAGTGAGTCTGTATTATCTCTGTGCACTTTTCAACAGCCACACCATTTAAGCCTGTAGGGGCAGAATCTATCGTGTGATGTCCATCTTATTGCAACAACAAATACTGTGAACTTCTGCCAGTCACTAAAGTCAGTCAACACACACACCTTGGAAATGCAATACACCCAATACACTTTAATGAGAATCCGTCAGTGGGACCTCGCGACAACATAGCAACGGCATGATCAAATCGACGAGAGACTTAAACAGGGGGCCAATGACCTCACGCATGAACATACCAAGTCGATACCTGTGTCCTTGTGGAGGATGGTCTCTTCGGTCATTAGATTAAGTACACGACACAAATTAAGACACACGGCTGGTCATTTACCCAGCTGTTCCAACAGTCTCTGTACTATAGACTGTAGGGCCGTTCTCTTCAAGCTCGGGGCTTCCCATTCATTGGCCAATTCACCATCTGAAGCATCCTCGGCCGGCAAGTGCACGATTTCCATCCCTCCTCCGTCCTTGCCGTTTTTTTGTTTTGGAATCGTACTTCGGTTATTGGATATTGTGTCTAACGTGTCATGGAGGACATGAGAACGCACAAGAATGCAGATGAAAGAAGACCCAAGGTGAATATCAAATCCAAGAAGTCGATACTTGCGTTCGTGTGGAGAATGATCTTCCCAAGTTGTGTTGAAGAGAATTAACTTTTCAAGAATGTGAGCACATGGCAGCATCTTCATAGTTTGAGATGGGCTGTGTTGCTTGATGCCGTGCAATCAATTAAGACTGTTCATTTTCCCACTCTTTCAACAGTCTCTGAACTATAGACTATAGATCTGTTTGGACGTGATGATGAATCATGGGGCTTCCCATTCCTTCTCGTCCATCTGATGCAATGGCAAGTAGATTTCCGGGGTCTTTTTATCACTCCTGTGTTGGATGCGTTTTCTTGGCATTCTTTTAGATAGATGTCAAATCATTACATCAAATGCATCATGGAGGACGCATATTGAGTGAACCCAATGTTTGCACGATTTAGCCAAAGAAATGTGGTTTTACATCTTCCTCAGTACTGATCCAGAAGCAGCTTTTAAAACACTGTTCTAACCCTTCCAGCATTGAGCTCCAATGAGTGAGCTGGATCCTATGCCAGTTATTGAGGGACATTAAACCATTATACTATAATGAATCCTGCCTCAGGTAATCACTGCAGCATGCACCAACAACCGACCAGATTTTCCAGCATGTGTCTTTTGTGTGAGATGAAGAGGTGGTGTGTGTGTGTGTGTGTGTGTGTTTGTGCAGTGGGTCGTGGTGAAGGATCGCGGGGAGGGCTGTTTGTGTCAGCATGCCCTCGCTGTCCTCCTAAAGGTGTTGGAAGACAGATAAGGAAAAATGGCCGCGCCCTGCTCCAACGACTGAATGTGCCAAGCCGTTCCTCACCGGAGCCCAGTCAACAATCTTCACCCCGGTGTCTCTAAAAGACTGGATGACTGGCGGATGGGCATTAAGAGGTGCAGTTTTGAAGGGCGCCCCAGACCTCTAAGAGGATGGGAAAAGAGGCATAAAGTGAAGTGAAGAGGAGCAAAATGACAGGAAGAACCTTTACCGGCACATCAAGACATCAATCGCTTTGCCTTGACATGCCCATTAGAGACAGTTAAAAGAACATGGACATTATCTGCAGTAGCTGAAGTAGTCAGTGGGGTGAAATTTGTTCATTGGTTCCAAAATTGAGGAACGCAATCCTAGCTCAGACTGCATCATGCCATTACGACTGGATGGAGCTTTCTTACAATCTTTCATCATCTTAAGAGAAAATGACCTCGATTGACTCATTTTTCATTTTTGTTTCAATCACCCATGCTCAGAACTGGGTCAGCTACCGTACGGGGCGAACAAAGGAGGAGGGAGAGAGATGATGGCATGGCAAGATAGGGAAAAAGTATTTTAACTCTAATATAATGAAAAATGAGAATGAGCGTCGACGATCTCCAGATGGAATCTAACACCTTGCCATGAATCTTTGGCTGTGTGATAATGGGACAGAAATGATGTGAAGCTAGTCTGAGTCACGTTTAAAAAAAAAAAAAAGGTGAAATGGATGAAATCAGGTTGCCTTCCAAAATGTGGGTTGGATGAAACGGACCAGGAAGGCTATGCTCTTTTCCTTCCATAACCATTTATCCTGGAGAAAAAGGTTTATGAATTGCCATGCATATTCACATGCGCACGCACAAACACACACACAGGCCAAAGTCATATTTAGTTGGTCATTAAGTAAGCTGAATCACCGTCTTGAAAAAGAGAAATAAAATTGCCTCTTAGTGCTGTGCAATTTTCTGTACTCTTTTAAACTAGCACACAACTCCAGCAGTTGGGAAAAGGGATTCCTCTATGAAAACCCACTCAACCCTGAAGAATAAGCACTTTTCTCAACCTATGCCCAAAAAAAAGCGATGACTCACTTTTTCAACGACTTGTCAGCCTGGGAAAATAAGAACCTGCCCAAAACTCTTAAACATATATGCATCAAATCATCATCGTAAACAGTCCAATTGACACCAGTGTATTCAGTCATGGGATGTACAAATTGATACGACGACTTGGTCCATTCTAACTCTGCAGGGCTCTACATACTGCAGGGCTCTGTGTATACTCACCATGCTCTGTGGTAGAGGCACACCCAGCCTGTGGAATGGAGGGCCCCATTGTTAACTGCCTGCACTGTATTACATTACGCCATTTATTTGCCTAGTGGCTGCTCTCTGACCGTGGCAACCCACAGGGCAGTGACTACGCTGATGGACGAACATCCTCTCTCTCTCTCTATCACACCTGGTTACAAGATGTCAGCCGCCGTCTGAAACATGGTGCCTATGGATTCCACGCCGCACACAACGCACAACGTGGCATGTTGAAGGAAAACAGAGAAGGATTCCGGTCATGGGAGCCGAGAGTCGAAAACTGCAAACTCTCGAAGCATCCGCCGCCCAGATTGCCTGTTCTACTAGCTAGGCCAAAGACATGAAATAGGAGAAGAAGGGGAGACGGGAGATAATATTGACCTCAGAACTATAAGACTTGTTATTCCACCCCAAGAGAGTGAAATAATGGCGATAGTGATGAATGCTATTCTTTAACTGCCTCTTTTATCATCCATTAATTACCGAGCAAGTCGGGTGTGAAATTGCCCTGACAACTGGCACTGACTGGCCAGTTTACTTTCCACTTATCTATTGTTCAGTTATTGAGCTAATAACTTAGAATTGCAATTTAAACAATTTAAATATGCTGATATCAAAAACAATTTCCATGGGTGTATGTGGGGACGTAATGTCTGGCCAACAAAGCACTGATATGCTCATGATGTTCCATGTCTCTGGAAAGGTGCTATGTGCAGCATTAAAACATCAATGAATCATTACTAACTTAATTTGGAGACTTAAGTACAATTATCATAAACTGGCAGCCTCTACGCTGCATTTTACATTGTGTGCCACGTAAATCGGATTTGGAGGGAAATCTGCTGGATTGCTTTACGGCACAAACCAGGAAGAGGGCGCTGTTCTTCCAACGTTAATGGAGCTGAAGCTTTCAGAGTTTCTGGCAACAGCAGATGGTGGAAGATGCTAGATGTAGCACCTTCAATACAACCACCTTACACATGATAAGCCAACTCACACTCTTCAGTGACTAACGTACTGTAGATCACATCAACACAATCTGTTCAACATGGGGAGGAGAGCACGCCGAGCAGCCCAACGAATGACTCCAAGCACTTGGCAGCCGCGCGTCTAGCTCTGGCAACGCTCAACTGGCTGACCCTGGAGGTGAAGAGGCCCGGCCGGGGCAGTTTGGCGCTGGGAGTCGAACACACACATTAATCAGGAATCAAACAGCAGCCAGGTGTTGATATTTCTGCCTGTCTGAACAATGTGCAAGATTAGAACGTCTTTAATGCTCGGGACTGATACACAAACGCAGGATTAAAATGCTCATTTGCTTTTCCACCAGCCGTTAGAGGAGGTGCATTTGCTTATTTTCTCATATCTTTCCACCAGCCGTTAGAGGAGGTGCATTTGCTTATTTTATCTTATATTTTGCAGTACAGGCCATTTGTGTATTTCCCGCTCCTCAGGGAGTGTTCTCAGAATGACTGATTGGCCATGAAAGAAAACCTACTTCATATATTTCTATTTCTATATCTTTTTTTCACCTGCTTTATGGTCTTCTCACAGTCTTTCTCATAGATTCTCTTTGCCATTACTGAAGTGAGGTTGTTCACTGGTGTTCACAATTCATAGCATTATATTCTATAGTCATTATAGAGTACAATATATTTCATTATATTATATTCATTATACTCTAAGCACAAGTATTTTGAAAGGGATTGAAAGTAGTGAGATTTTTGCCATAGTGTTCATCTTTAAGCAACCCGAATGATACATTTAGTTGTTGATACTCATTTTTTCCCTTCCCACTAATAAGGGCTTGTCAACGACTCTGATATTAGCCCCCAAGTGTCCCGTAAATCTAGAGCTCTTACAGTAACACGGATTTGGTAAACATCACAACAAATGTCAAACTGCATGATGGACCAATAACACTTATCATGCATTCAGAATTGGCTGCAGCATTTTCAACGTTGATATAATAGCTTTTCATGTCTCATGCATCTCATATTTTGCCCACGCTGAAAGTGGTAATCCTCTTAATTTAGCCTTATTTTTTTGGTGCTTATTGCTGTGGTGTTTTTCACTGCCCTTCCCAGAGATCACCCGTCAAGTTTGAGTTTGAGTTTCTGTAGGTGGCGCTCTTTTCTTCAGCCATGGTGGCTATCGCTGCTCATGCAAACTACCCACTTCTTCTTCTGTTTATTCCAAACAAACCACTGCTGCAGCTGCTGGAAAAATAAAAGGCATCACTTCCTGTGCACTAGAGGATTTTTCCCAGGAAAGAGTGTTTAGAACAGCAAATATAAAGGTTTTCATGACTTGGATAGAGGTTGAATCACTGTCAATTGCCAATTGTCAATTGTTATGTTCTGTTATTGTTATGTCAATTGCCAATAAACAAGCAGCAAA
>CABFOQ010022567.1:32301-54531 GCA_900660455.1 Gephyroberyx darwinii
GAGACAGGGAGGCAGTGTAATGCAATCAGATGCAACACAAATATCAGCCTGTGTTTAATGAGCAGGGAGGAGCATCAGAAAAACGGCGACGCTGAAGTGAGTCAGCTTGACACATATGCATTCATATATTCATGTAACTCATGATTACACAACTTGGAATAAACATACATAGGGTCTAACTTGTATTCCAGCACAGAGTACGAGACAAAGTGCTCTATTTGTGGAATATTTTGTCTTTAACTGAAAAAAAAGGTAGCTGATACTTTTTAACCCAATGCTTTTCTGTAATGTGATCATTCTGGGGATAAAAGAACATTTTGTGTCTCTGACCCTTGTCTTCATAACTGTGAGTTTCTTGTACTGTTGGTGATCTAGGAAGCTCTCCCTCCCTGTTGCACTAATGGGCTACATTTACATGGATGGACTAACCCAGCTATTGGCCATACTCCAGTTAGGGTTGTATATGGGTTAAGCAGTTTACATGAAACTTTGATACCCTGTGATTGAGTCTCCCTGTTGCCATGAATAAACCAGTTAACAGAATATTCCAGTCCAACTGTGGTGTCTGGTCTACAGAAAGAACAGTCTGCAGTCTGCCAGCTGACGTCTTTGACTGAGCAGTAGGTTGGTTCTAATACAGAGGAAAAAAGGGACCAAACCAATAATAATAGTAAGTAGTGCTTGCCACCATGTTTTTTTGTTGACATCACAATGTACCCATAATCCTAAGCAAGTCTGAGTTTGTGCAGATAGCCAAAGCTAAAAGTTAAAGGAGTCAATTTCATATTAACATCTCAAAAACATTTGATAACACTGGGACTTGTATTATTATTATGATGATTATGATTATTATGATGATTATGATTATGATTGTGGTTATGCTTATGATTATTATTATTATTAGTTACTATTAGGTACAATAATCTCCACCCTGTTAGCTGCTCCTCGTCTGTCTCAACATAGTTATATTACATCATAACTCTATATACTGCATAAGTTGACCTTGACTTCCATGCATGGTCCTCAAAACAGCCTTTGGCCCTGTTTGTTACTTAGTGTGGGTATTTCACACACAACACACTCCACAGCGGACCTGGTGCGTTTAGGTGAATTGATGCCAGTGAGTCTTTCAACCCATCCCATGGTGCCATGTGTACCCAAATAGAACACGTCTCTAATTTGGCAAGGCCGGTGTTGACATTTGGATCCTTCAGCCCCATGGGAAGGGTAATGACCTCAAGCCAGAATGCTGCTACTGTAATGCACTTGATCCATCCTCTGTATTCAGCAGGATATTACCACAAAGCATCAACCTGCGTAAGGCAAATTAAAATAAAATAAAAAATATGAAGCAACAATATTCATCCCCTACAAATACAAATTCTTCCAAAATGCAATTGGCTTCAGAGTGGAGGTACTGACAGGATACCCTAATTCAATTGGACAGCAGAATGGATGGGGAGCCAAATGGTTACTGAGGTTGTCCCCGGACCGGAGAGCCTGGGTTTGATCCCCCCTGTGGCCATACCTGTCAAAATATCTCTGAGCATCCTTGGTACTTAACCCCTACCAGCTCCAAGGACGCTGCACTAGCTGGCCAAACCTGGGACCCAATGCGAGGCTGAAACTTTCCCCCTTGAGGGATCAACATAGTGTATCAAATCAAAAATAATTTAGTGAGCTTTAAAGGGGCATTAAATAATCTATGACCTCTGCAAGGTCAGTAGGAATTTAAACAACATCGGCAGAAGAAATCTCAGCATATGGCCAAGTAATCATTGAGTCATTGGTATTGATCAGCAACCCTACAGATATGTTCTGTTCATTTTGTGCTATAGTAAAGATCTTACTTATTTCCCCTTTAAACTGCAGCAGCCCACTGGATCATATTAAAAAGCACTTCAACACAGAAGGACACAGAAGAAGGCATCAAAACGTACACCACTTTGAACAATGACAACGGCAGGGACATAAGTCAAGGAATTCATGCAGATTTGGAATGGCAGGTCTAATTTTAGGGGCGCGTGAGTGGGCCGGTCTCGATGTTAAGGTTAGCGACATGGCTGATACGGCCACACAGCGCGCTCGCAGGTCCCCAGGCTGCAGGGCATCATGGCCAGTCGGGGAAGGTTGGGAAGGGGCCGAGGTTACACAGCTCTGACTGGCTGAAGCTCAGGGCCAGCCTCCAATTATTTTGCACATCCCCATAGTGCCGCAGCTCTCTGATCACAGAATGAAAGAGCAAGAGAGCGACAGAAACCAAGAGTGATGAAGAGAGTCTGAAAGAACAATGGGGATGAACTACGCTGAACCCGAAGAACACAAAGACAAGAAGGGATGCATAAGTGATAGAGAAAAAAAAGTGGAAAGAACGAGGATGTTTGATGTGTGAGGATTGAACGAGTGAGGCCGCGAGCACAGGAAGGACACCGCAAGGCAGGAAGTGATGTTTTTTTTTAATCTCCCAGCCTCGCATCAAAACCCTCTCCGAGGATTCAGGCTCTCTTCTTGGCAATCGAGGCTGAAGGAAATTGACCCAAAGTGCCCACTGCTTTGTAGTGATAAACAGCATTGTTGGCTTAAAAAAAAACGTCAAAATATTGACTTATCCCGCAAGGTGAGAGACTATGACGTTTGTGTGTGTCTGCTTAGTTTAGATTAGCTTTCCTATGGGAGAGATCCTTCTCGATGAACAAAGGACAGAAATCCCAATAATGGAAAACGTCATACAAAGCTGCTGAAACCTCAGGATAGATGAGCTGGGCAGTTGAAACACTTATACTTGAAAGTGCAAAGTTTGCACGAGTGTGTGTGTGTGTCAGCCTGTATCTGAGTGTGTGTGAGTGAAGGAGAGAGAGAGAGAGAGAGAGAGAGAGAGAGAGAGAGAGGGACAGACCGACCGACACAGAGGGTTTTTGTATGTCAGCCAGGCTGTGGCTCTTCTCACACTGCCATTCCCAGGCTGTCCGGTCTGGCGGTAGCTTGTGTTAACAGTCAGCTGCCTGTCCCCTCTGCTCCCGCCGCCACTCGTATCTGAAGGGGTTAACACGACCGGCAGCACCCTGAATATCGCCTGACCACAATGTTCTGACATCCCTGGGCCTGCCCAGATGGCCACCATATGTCCACGCGCCACGTACAGCGAGCCAGGAAAACACCAGTGGAGACAGGGGAGAGGAATGCGCCACGGTTTGTTTACCCATGTGTCCCTCTGGTGTTTATTATAGGTCCGACTGACGGAGCATCTGTAGCAACAACATCTGATATTATGAACAAATAACATATGAATAGCGGCAACAGCGCAGCTAACAGTAGTGGACTCGTTACTTAAAAAAAAAGTCATCTGCAACTTGTAACTCATTTCAAAAGTAACATTATTGCTTAACTTATTTGTCCCTGGGAGCAGTAATTTGTTGCTCGACTTGTTAAGTTAATTTCCCGTTATACCCCAAAAATTGACAACTGCACTTCAGAAATCAGGGTAACTGAGTTACCTCTCCTGTGTATGAGTAAACAATTGTTATGCTTTTGCCTAATAAAATAGTAGTAGTAATACTTCCACATGGAATTAACTTAACTGCCATTTTTCACCTAATCAAGGGATGGTAATAAATAATAATAGTTGAAAAAAAAAAGTTCAATGTGATATTTAGATGGGGTGAAAACAAAAGTAACAACTTTTTTTTAAATATTTAACTGCAATACTATTGCTGAAATTAGAATAGTACTTTGTTCCACTACTATCACACCACTGCAACACGTTCCCATTCAGAAAAAAACAACAATATCCCATGTATTTCAGTGAGACCTGTCCATTGACGGAGTGCAGTGTGTGGAAAATATCGCAGCCTGTCCAAAACAAAAAGTGAGCGGCCATGTGCTAACGGACTTCATCAGCCAATGAGACTGCTTCAAAAGGCTTTGAGATACGCCCACAACCATGCAACCTAGGTGGTTTCAACACATACTTGTCCGTGAATTTGACAGATGCCAAATGTCCCACGTGAACTCCGCCTCACACCATCCAAAACTGGCTACAACATCTGATATGATGTACAGTAAATGGCACATAAATAAATGCAACAGCATAGCTAATAGGTGCAAGAGAGCACACACACACACACACACACACATCTATGCCGATACACTCACCCCACCCATGCAGTCACCCACACAGCACAAACACACACTCATGCACACTCACCCACATCAATACACTTACAACACACTGACCCCCCCACACACCCACACTCATATCATCATCTCTCTCTCTCTCTCTCTCTCACACACACACACACACACACTCTCCACCTAGACCTGTTTCTGCCCTCCAGTCAGTGCAGCAGCTGCCAACAAGAATCGATGGAAGTGCACTTAGCGTTCAGCATATTAAGATTACAGGTGGGCAAGAGAACTATGAATGTGATGTGGTATTCATCTCATACCTGCAACAGGAAACGTGAATGTGGGACCTTTCTCGACAAACAAACATCATTTTAATGAGGAACAAAACAAATCCACTCGTCAATAGGGAATATTGCTGTTCCATGGCTGTAGAAAAGGGGGAAATGCTGCACAGATAGATGTCTTCTGTTTTGGGCATGACAAAACATGCACATGAATATGAGCTGGCTGAATTTTACTGCAATTACTGTCTAGGTGACACTTAAGGTAACAGCTTTACACCACGGAGAGACACCAACACCTGATCGAGCGTCGTGGGAGCAGGTCTGATCATGTCTTTTACACACACGTGCACACATACATGGATACATGCACTCACTGGCATGCACACAAAAAGGAGGCACTGCAAAAAAAAAAGTCCATCTTAGCAGACCATTTAGTTGAGTATTCAAATGTAATTTTCTTTAATACAAGTGAAAAATTTGGCAATCTTGCCACTTATAAAGCTACTGCCACTTGATACACTGGATTTGATTTCAAGAGGCAATACTAGAACCACTAGAAGAGAGAAAAAAACGGGTCAGCCGGGAGGTGCTGGTACCGGCAAGAAAAACATCAACATTTATATTTAAAAAGCCATATATCTATGGCTGAAACCACACACACAGCACCCAGGACAATGGACTTTTTGTTTTAAGATCATAATAAGCTAACATTTCGCTCATAGCTTGTACAAGAGGAAACGCATCACCTATAGACCTGTCACATATCCATGGTTCAATCAAATATTAACACATAAATTGCAAGTTTCCAAAATAATATCGGCAACAAACAGCATACACACTAACAAATAGACCCCCTCGCAAAAAGAGCTTTTCTTAGATGTCAAGGTTAGGTTTCATTATCATCACATTTCATTACGTATTGATTACATCTTACATTCATAATGCAATTATATTATGTATCACTGCGTATGCCATTTGTTGCTGATCATATTTTGACAACTTCCAATTTATTGTGTTAATAGTTTATTGTGCATACAACACATAGCTCATTATGATCTTAAAATGAAAAGATCCTTTTGCCTCAAGTACAAGATATATGAAGATCTGTGGCTGAATGACTTGGTAAGATGGATATTTTTTGCAGTGCAAACACACACACACACAGACTGAGGGGAACGCCCTTGTCTCTGGGTTCCATGCCAGACTCCAGTAACAAACCACCAAACCACAATCCCCCTCCCTCTCTCTGCAGTGTTACGGCTGATGTCTCTTCTGGGGCTCAGGTGTGGTCTTATTATTATGGCTCAATTCCCTGTGAGGGAAGCAGATGATATTGCTAAAAGTTGAAGATTGTTTAATAGAAGTTGCTGTGCACTATTTTTGCCGGTTCAATTACGTTCAATTATTCTCAACTGAAATGCCGAGCTGCTGCACCGGCCGTGTTTTGCATCGCTCCTTTTCACTGCATGTTAGGCCTTTTTGTTATTGTACCATGTGTCAGTATGTGTCACTATAATAATATATATGATACATCTCTCCACTAATGCCAATTTCATTGCTGTGGTGTTTCTGCACTGCACTTCCCAGAGATCACCTATCAATCAAACAGTTTGTCCAGTACTGTGACATCTCTTTCCTTGGGTTTTCTGTTGATGGAGTTTGAGTTTGTGTAGGTGGCGCTCTTTTCTTTGTGTGTTCAGCCATGGTGGCTATCGCTGCTCATGCTAATTACCGAGTTCTTCTTCTACTTATTACAAACAAACCGCTATTGCTGCTGCTGGAAACATAAAACGCATCACTTCCTGTGCACCAGAGGATTTTTCTCAGGAAAGACCTACCTGACAACGAGTAGACAATGTAAAATGTAAAAAAAGAAAATGTAAAAGCTTTCATGAACTGGCTATAGGTTATATCAATCAGCGATGGAGTAGCAAAATAGACTTTTATTTACATGAAGATATTGTGGATTATTACTTTCAAGCTTATGTGAAGAAATCTATGAGGACTAAATTCACTGGAGCAGAGTAATAAATGAAGTCAGTCCATCTACATTTTAAAGATGACTTAACTTCTTAACGTTTCATCACCTGTCACTTGTCTCACACTGGCTTGCTTATCTCTCCTCTACTGGCGGCATTAGGTAGTAACCCCCAGTCGTCTCCCTCGCTGCTGCAAGCCTCCTTAACATCCTTTAAGAGCAAGAACCAAGAGCCAAGTGAGACTAGACACACAGGACAGCTTGCTGACATGGAGGTTGAGCTCTGGCGGTATAATTATACCTCAGGAAAGCTCGAGTATGACTGGTCCATCGCCTTACACCTCTTCTAGGAGGCGAATTAGCTGAGCACGTTTGCAGCAGACAGTCGACAGATCTACCACCACGGGAGGTGGGGCTGTTGGCCCGGGCAGGCATGACGGCTTGTGAATTTGGTAAAAATAGCCCCCCTGAATGTATCACATGTCAGATTAGCATAGTAGGCGCGGAACAAGATGATTTGGCTAGCATATTGTGCTTTGAAATCAGACTACACCCCCCCCCAACCCAAGACGAAGGCTGCCCTTGCGTGACTTTGCAGTGCTGACATACAGCTTGCGGTCTGTTTGAAAGGAGATAAATCCTTGATGGGTGGCAGAGAAGGAGAGATGAGGAGCTTAGTGTCGGGTTCTGAGGCAGCCGTGAAGACCGGGATTGGCTCTTCATGAACATGATGGAAGGAGTGGAGTTACATGGTTATGGACTCCCTGCTCAGGTTCAGCTGCCACCTGAACACTAATAAGGCCGCTGGATGCCTGATTCTGACTAGAGGTGTTTTTAGGAAGTGGTATCAGCTTGCTATTCTAGAAAACAACAGGACGTTTCTTCTTAATGAAAAGAGGCACCTTTGACCTAACATTGCTCGCTGTTGAGTTCTAAGAAATCCTGCCACTTCTGAGATCCTCATCAAAAGGGAATCCTCTTATTTTTGTGCCGTAGCCGCAGTCGACAGCATAATGACTCTCCAGGAAGATCAGGCGTGGAGAACAAGCCGATCTGTCAGACTCTTCGCAGATGGTGACGGGTTGTGCTGACTCGTGGAGAGGGGACGCCAGGGGTTACCCAAGAACCCGGGTCAGAGCTACAGTGGGTGTCACATCCGGGCATCGTCTCCGTCTGTCACTCAATGTCACCGCCGTGCCCCCCAAAGGCATTGTGGGTGACAGGACGCCCTGTCAGCGGTGTCTTTGCCGCCCAGAGAAAAACGCATGCGTCACCCTTGACCTCCGCTGTCACCTATCAATGAAGGTGTCGTGTAAAAGATGGCCTTCGCTGCCACCAAAACTCTGAGGTGACACAACCTCACCTGACACGCTGCTATGACATTACACCACGCCAGAAGAACAAATTTGATGTGGACAAGGAAGGGCGGCAACTCCGGGAAACAAAATCAAATTCTCTCCCCTCCTCCCAAAGCTTCTTTGTGTTTCAAGGTCCTGGTGCTATCAGCCAAGATTGGCTAGATGGCATCACAACAAAATGAGACAATTACTGCACGAAACTGGCAGATCGTGCCTGCATAGTGGCAGGTGCGTTGGCTGTCAACCATGGAATCTTTAAATTGACAATGAGAAAACAATCAGAAGAGGGCACCGTGACTTCACTTGTCTTCATCTGGCCCAGAGTTGAGAGAATGTATCTATTCATTCTCTATCACGGCACATAACCGTTATTGTAGAGGACATACAATCAAAAAGAAGAAACGTTGCACAATAGCAGCTACACATTGCATGTATCCTTTGAGGAGATACTCAAGTTAAAGATTTTTTATGTAAAAATACACCTGTCTTATCAGCCATCACATAAATCCATTTAATTTGCCCAAATGAAATTCTGCCGTTGGGTATGGTCACTGGAGGGAAATCTTGTCCGCCCACAGGAAGTGACGAATTGACACTTCAGAACAAAATACAAAACTGTCTCCTAAACGTCAAAAAAGCATTCCATCCAGAGAAAGCTGGACTCCAACAATGTTTAAACCTGCAGTATATATTTTTTTCCACATCTCCAGCCCCCAACCAGCCACTAAGAAGAAGAAACTTAGGTCTGAGGAGTGTTGTCACGTTACATGATTTCTGGGTAATGAAGTACTTCAAACTTTCAAAAACTCAGCTATCACTCGCTGACAAAGAGCAAGGTTTCCTAGTGCAGCTGTAAGCAACATTCATTCACATTTGGAAGCAGTGCTGTGAACTATCTATCTATCTATCCCAGGAAATGGCTAGGAGCTAGCAGGCTCTGCGACATGAGTGACAGTTGTGGTTGACAGGTAAATCCTAACAAGATGTGAGGTATGAGGTGTCACAGGGCCAGATCATAGATAGAACTGACCTGCCTGGTCGCACACCGTGCTATCAGCTTGGCAACAGGCAGGGAGAGGAAGAGGAAGAGGAAAGAGACAGCCTGACAAAGACAGTCCGGTTTAAACATGGGCTCCTGCATGAATTAAACATACGGACAATTCCAGGAACTCTATGCACGCCCTGTGAAACACAAACACACACACACACACACTCACAGCACAGACAGCACATGACAGAAAGCACATGACGCAAGGAGCACCCTGACAATTGTGAAGTTATACAGAAAAACAACGAATGATGCAGTCCCCCCTCTGGGCCAGTCAGTAAATAAATGAAAAAGTCTTTGGGGAGAAATTCAGCTTTTCCAAAAAATCAAAATGGTGGAAAAACCAATGACATAAATCAATTTAAATTTGCAGCGCAAGGATAGCTGGATATGTGCATTAAAATGCCATGTCATTCAACCTCGGTGGTGTGGGAGACATGACTACATGACAACATTCTTAACTTCACCTGCAACTGAAGAGTCCTCCCCTGTGCCAATCAGAGTCGTTTTGTAGATGCCAGGTGGTGAGATGCATCAATGCTCTAAGTTTCTTCAAAATTAACCCGGCGGTCTCTGACGTATTACTAACAAAGGCAAACAACCACCAATTTAAACAAATATCAATGATATCTTCAGAAAAAGCATTCATTTCTGCTTTTTCCAAATAAAAGACCCTATCTTTATGTAACTTACATCAGACTGATGCTACGGCAATGCATTTACAACATAAAGGTGGTAAGGTAAACCCATTTTCTCTCAGGTGGGTCAACTGAGTTTAGGTGGGTTTAGCCTCAACTTCATCCCTGTCCCTACACGACCAATCTTAGTGACCCAGTTCCACACAGAAACTCCCTCAGCACATTTCTTTTCAACCATGTCCCGCACCAGATGGCAGGCAGCCCGAATCCAAGTGAGGTGGGAGTCGGGGACAGCCAAGAAACGGCAAGCCTCAATCTGCGCACAGATTTCTGATAGAAACGGAAGGAGTGGAAATTCCCTCTGCAAGAAATCCCAGGCGCTGTGACCCAGAGTTGTGCAGCGCCCCTCCTCCTTGACTCAGCGTGCGTCTTACTATGAGAGTGACGCAATATGAGGATTTTAAAAGTCAAAATTTCCCCACAGCATCTCTGCAAATGCGCATCCACGGGCCAGCAGGGCTGTTGCCTAGTTACCTGGCTCTGCAGAAGTGCAGTGAGGCATTGTGGGCATTGTGGGCCAACTCGGGGACCTCTTCACTACCTCCACCTCCACTATTTCCATGATGGTGAGAGGAAGTATGTCAAAATATACTTTTTGCAAATAGGAAATGCAAATGCAATGCAAATAGGTAACACGCAACTACACGCACACACCCACACACACCCACACACACACACTTACAAGTGTGCATTGAGTGGAACAGAGAAAACCCCATAACGGAGTCAGAGGAGTGAAAACAACACAATCTCATGAGGTAGGTGTACAAAGTCGGTCGCTTATCTAACCACAGATGCACACAACTGACATGTGCATTTAATTGAATGATCAGAGGTCATTCAGGAATTCGGTGTGGATCTGTGCAATCATCCAATCCAACAAGCTATGTGGTGAATGGAACTGCTGCTATTAATAATAACCCTGGCAAACAATACTCGCGGCATGTTACTGTATATGCTCCACTGTGACACCGCTTCAGGGAGATCGCGGTCCCATCTCATATTACCTCCCCTGCTACCTCCACAGCAGCTCATTCATGTTTAAACAGAACCCCTCTGCCATGATATTTGAACAAGAAAATGAATTCACCGCCATCCAGTGACGTGCGGTCTAGGTAGGCAAGGTACCCTGGCTACCTTGTATATCACATTTTCTAATCCAATAATATTTCATGCATGCGTGCGTAAAGTTTACCACGAGTAAAATCTGGGTTTTATAAAGCTGTGCCTACTCTGTTATTGACCTCACCGCACATCACTGCCGCCATCTCTGTTGCATCATTGAGTTTTATGGATGTTTGCTGACAAAGTAAAGCTGGATGTTTCCTGCAATACCTGGCTCGATAAGCATGTAAATAAAAAGTAGGCAAAGTTGTTATAGTGATGTGTCTTACCTCCGTTCACATTCATCATGGGTGTGGTTTAGTACGGTTGGGATTGCATTCCCATTAATTATCCAGCTGGCCGAGGATGGTCAAGATGTGAAAATAATGACTGTACTCAATCACTCAATTTGAAAATAATGAGCGCTATCAATATTTATTTTTTAAGCATTAAGTAGGTACAGTACGAACGGCTGAAAACAACTCTCACTATGCTTCTCCCAACCACTCTAGTTTACGTTTTTTATGAAAGTCAGGAAATATTGCACAAGATGATGACATTTTTATACCATCATGTCCATTGACACTGACCAGATTTGGCCAGAGGAGATAAGTCAATCCATGACAAAGGAAGGATGCGGTGCTTTTACTGTGCAGAAACATGAGGCAGTATTTATGTTGGAAAAGGACAAAAAGACCAACAGACAGAGAGGATTTTCCCGTCAAAGACAAAGGCTCATAATCGGTGGACATGGGGCCGACGGAGGCTCTTGCCAGTTGCCTGTAGCCTGTTTACTCCGTCTAGACACTGTGGGGATTGTGTGGAGAGAAGATGGGATTGATTGGCTCCGCTTGTCCCTCTGAGGCCCGAGATTTGACTAAACCCAGGGGAGACCAAGCCCTTGTGTCAAACTCCCCGTGCGCCGCCGGTCATTCGAGCTCATCGGAGTTGACTTTTTTGACTAAAAGTGCCCTTTGGCAACCACAATAGCACTGTACCTTCTTCCATCACTGTGGGTTTCAAAGAATTTACCGAGCGTGAAAATTGATGACCTATTTCATACACCGTAATTCCACGAGAAGTACAGCTCTAATAACTATGCCTGGCAGAGCCGCTGTAGCTTTGTGCTTTCTATTACCGAATATGAGTTAGCCTGCGCCTTGAAGATGGCCATACTGTAAAACACTCCATCTATTCTTAACGCAGTAACTTTCAGACACCTTTTTTCTGGTTCTAGGTATGCAACGATGAGGCTGCAAAATGAATGATTTGATTTCAAAGTAAAGCGGGACAGCTTAGGGGAACGGAAAGGAACAATTGGGGATAATCTCTCTTTCACCGCAGCGCCAGAATCTCCTGCATTCCAAGGCCTTGCTTTCTCTTTGACTCTAAAAGGATGTTACTGCCGCGCTTAAGCAGGCACCTCATATTTGTTGTCATTTACTGAGCATTTGCACAGCTTTCTATTCACACTTAAAATCCATGCATCATTTGGTTAAATAGGAGGACTGAAGTGGAGCACATATTTCTTACCTCAGGCTCAGTTTAGAACATGATATCATTGCTTTCTTTTATAACCAGAAAATAATATGCTTTTTTTCTGCACAGTCATTACTTCGTTAAATGGCCCGGGGAATCTGGTAGAGTCTCTGAAATTGCAAACACATCTGCTAATCACTTTTCACATATCACGTAAGTAATCAGTTACATTTTTACAAGACTTTATGTTCAGCCTTAAAAATCCTTTCCTCTCCCCCTGTTGTTATATGGTTGTATTCATGGTACACTCAGTGGCCGTGCGTCATCACCGACCTGTACAACGAGCGGTGAGGGCTTTAAATCAGTGTAAATGATTAAGTTGTAGCAGGATGTCCATTCAAGCATCCTCAAATATCTAGCTGAGTGAGAAGTGGAACAGTCATGAGGCGCTATCACGAGGAGCCCTTAAAAAGAGAGTTTAGTCACAAAGGCGTGAAGCCTAAAGCCTCTTATTCCCGCGAGGCCTGCACCATGACGGTGGCTTAGCTAAAACTTTTCGAAAGGCTCTTTCATTTTAAGAGGCTGTCAATTCAAGGGCAAATGACAACAAGTAAATGACTTAAGTGCCTTATTTGAGAAAGGATCCATACTGTCTCCTCCCGTCATCACGCTCAGCTCTCCGATACGAAACAGAGCCAGTAGTCATGCAGAGGCACGGCGTCTAACTTGGCTTCTGGAGGGTAAAGGAGAGACAGATCAGCAAACAGGGTTCAAAACAGATGATTAAGCGGATTGTTAGCGTGACCTCCGGGGTGACTGTTTGTGTATCTGTCGCCTCTTCATCTTGCAAATGAAGTGCCTACGCCATCTGTGTTAAACAACCTCGGCTCTTTTGATTACACGAGAGCTATAAATC
Source organism: Gephyroberyx darwinii (assembly GCA_900660455.1). Classification (NCBI taxonomy): domain Eukaryota; kingdom Metazoa; phylum Chordata; class Actinopteri; order Trachichthyiformes; family Trachichthyidae; genus Gephyroberyx; species Gephyroberyx darwinii. Next base: position 45,289 of record CABFOQ010022567.1, read on the forward strand.
ATTATAAGGGGGATCATTTGCTGTAGCATCTTAAAGTCAGTTATAAATGGTCTGTCTGGCATTAGTTGTGCCTTGGATGGAAGGTAGCTGCGCTCGTACTGAGGCTAATTAGGATTGGAGTTGTGATTGGTAACGAGCAGTCAGAGGAAACACACTCAGCAATGGAGATAAAAGCAAAATGGCAAGTGCAGCTACTCCAGTATATAAGGGGAAATCACTGATGGAAACCACACAAATATCATTCTCTGCAGTCACAATATTCCAAATGTTTAATGGAGAAAGCATAATTCAGAATTTGGACAGACTCATCTGAAGGTGGGCAGTGCCTTTCAGACTGGTTTATGCAAAACACTAGGCACTTTCCATATTAAACACATTACCTTAGATTGAACTTATGCACTGCAATGTCTATAATTATAGTTCAGCTCGTCCTGGTGGCTTCTGATTAGATTAAACACTAGAGAGAGAAACAACTCAGCCTCTGGGTGGACTGTAGCTGTAACACAGAAACACAGATTATGTGCGATGGGTACAAATTATGGAATATGTGACAACAGTATGAGTTGGACATGCCATTTTCACCTGTTGGTCAGGTTAGGGTTACCTTTAGGCAACAATTTGGTTAAGGTTGGGGTAAAGGTTTGGTCGAACTACTTCCTGTTTCTCGCCGTGTCTCCTCCACATAATCCTTTCATGGTGGGAAAATGAATTTCGCAGAATTCTTTGGGTTTTTTTGCATTTTAAGACATCATGCAGTGAAACTAGCACTGGACAATATGACATTCATTTTCAGTGCATGCCTGCTATGCTTGAATTCAAACACCCAAACTACTGGGCAGTGCTCATTAGGGTTTATTGCAAGTATTTGTGAAAGCTTCTGAAATGTTGGACACAAGTGTTGGAGCTGTTGGCAAGGACAACATTCTCTCCCAACTGAGGGAATTACTGCTGCCCATTACAAGCGAGATGCAATCAAGCTTGAAGCTGGAAAGTAACTTGGATGAACAAATTGGAGTAAAGTGCACTTGGAAGTATAGTGAATTATTTTCACAATATCTCTGCAGGCAGACGGTATGTGTGGTAAAAGCGCACACATTCCACATATATTTTTGGATAATCTCAGAGGCAACCTTTGACTTCTGCACACTTGCAGCTTGTTAGGTTCATACACTACTGCATACACTCAAGGATGCACACACACACTCTCTCTCTCTCTCTCTCTCTTTCTTCGAGAGTACACGGGGAGCCTTGCTTATGTAACGCCAACCAATTAGGGAGCCGGGTCAGTCGGAGGATCAGCCCTCGATACGGCGGTTACCCCGTCGGGGCGTGGTCTCCCTTTAACCCTCTTTTTACTCCATTCACCTCACTGGCTGAGCCAAGTTGGACTTCCAGCCACAGCGGAGAGGAAGGCCAGGCTGCTCTGGTGTTGCAAGCCTGACCTCACCCATTGGGTTAGCATAGGATATACATAGATGATCCGCAAATATACAGTATCGGAAGCAAAGGATGTGGGCTTCGGAGAAGGAACGAGGGTTAGCTGAGCTGGATGGATGTTGAACATTTGAAGGGATAATCTACCCCAAATAAACATACATTCATTTGTTTGTATATTGTATACAAATAAATGTTTTTTTAGTTGGTGAATCAGTTAATCTCACTACTGTCCATAAAAGTTCAATTTCCATGAAGGAGGTTATAAGAAGAAAAACTGTCTACAGCTGCCATAAGCACCGTATTTATTCTACATGGATTTCAATGACAGGGTGGCTAAATGAAATATGTTGAAGGTCTGGAATGCAGCAGAGATATCTCTGACTGGGTGCCTCAAAAACACGAGGATAGAAAAGAAACAAAACCCCTCCCTAGTTTTTGCTGAATTCTGGCAACACACTTCAATTTCAGAACACAGGCCCGCTTGACTGTTTGAGTAATTTTTCTTATTAAGGTCAGACTTTCAGTGAGAAACATGGAGGTCAATTAAAGTTGCTGTTGTGCCCCAACACGTTATTCACAAAATGCACAGTAAATTCGCTAGCACTGCTAATGAAAGCTCCAGACACCATTTAATGAGCCTCAGCTCTCTCAATTTCTGTGCATATAGTATGTTCTCTGTATCCTCACATGTGACCTAACACCTTTTATGTTGCATTTGCACAAGGTGGTATTAGTTTTAGTCAGTTTCACCACCACCTACTGTGCAATATGGCTCAGATCTGACAGTTCAGAGTATAAACTGTAGCTGTGCCACTGGGATGTCTTACACATATTGCTAGTTGGCTGAAAAGCAGGAAAAAAAAGAAAGAAAAGGTAATTAGCTTTCCTGGAGCAAATGTACATATAAACATTTTGATTTGAAGTTTTAGCATCTTTGCTCCAGAAGGATCTTGTCCTGCATCTTATCCTGTTATCCTCGTTCCACCGCTTTTTACGGATCTGCCCCTACATACTCCGGATGGGCGGAGGCGTAACATAACACCCACTCTCTCTGTAAAAGCAGGCACACAGGCTTGAGAACAGCTACAGCTGTACCACAGGCCCAAATAGGAAGGAATCCCCCAAATGACCCGAGTCTTCGTTTTAATTCGGTCTCAAGGAAGGGTCTGTCTTCTCAGATCCCACAATCAGCCACCTGGAAGAGAAGGCACCTCTGGCTGTGTTCAATCTATCCCTCTTCAGTGAGATTCTTTTTTTCAGATACACATCTCGCCCTCCAGGAATGAATTATCTAACAGTGTATCTGACAGAAGAGATGAAAGAAAGGTGGAGGCAGGGTTCGGTGTGCACTTGGGGTCTTTCATTATCTGATTTCATCCTGATCAATTTTCCACAGAATGTGTTTTAATTCTCTAAACGCTCTCTAATCCAATTTGTTGGCGTGCTGGTCCATGGCAGTCTAAGCCCTAATGAATAAAAGCCCCTCGAGGCTTGGAGTGTGTGTGTTTTTTTTTCTTTGCAATGACAAAAATTTTTTTATTTCTTTATCGTAATTGCACATGCACATTTTCTGATCATGTTTCTTTTGTATTCCTCCAGTAGACGCTACATGATAAAACAGTTGTCGAGAGGCACCTCATTCATCGATCCCTGCTTTCAGGGACCTACCTGAAATCAATTCAGTCTTTTTTTCAGTAAGTCCGTGCAAGCCTTCCACTGTTCTGCCTGACCTCCCAATATGATTAGTTATGGACTTGATAGGAACATGATGGGAGGAAATCATTTTGGGGTATTACATCAACAAGTTTCTAACACGATTCCTCGTCAAACGTCTATCTAAGGTTGGAAATGTAATTAGATTGTTAACTGGACCGTGGTGTGATGCTAATCTAGGCTCTTTGTTCTGAGTGAGAAAATGAAAACGAACAAGAACGAGGCAATGGTAAACATGTCATCCCTGACAAATGATGCAATCCCCATCATGGCCAATCAGTAACAAATACCTCACCCTGTTTTGACCTGTAACTGTAGCGCCCCCTGTGTTGGACCAATTGGAGTCATTTTGAGAATGCTCAAATGCAACGGTGAGATGCATCATTCCACCATCTAATGGGAAGACACTGATCCATAGCCATATCCTAATAGAGGAAAGTCATTTATGTGGAATGGTGGAAAAGACTGAACTCTGCTTGTCCAAATTCTGTGCTTGTGGAACATGAAGAACCCTGACTGCACCTACGTTCACGGTCCCAGTGGTTTTGGCCCCAACTTTTATGATAACAGCCTCCGTGGCCTTAGTAAGAAAAAAAACAACAAACCGTTGAATATAATTGAAAGAGACTTTGTCGACTGGTAGGTGATGTGAAGTGTAATTACCGTTATGCTTTAATTCGCCCCTGAAAACAGCAGAAGCCACTCAGAGAGATAATGAACATCTCTGAGTCGTTTCTCTGATGGGAGCTTTTGAAACGGACATCGTATCTAAATTCAAACGGAGAGTGGAAAGCCTTTTCAGCACTTCTCTGTATGTCAGACTCAAGGAATGAAGAAATGAAGTTACCGCATTCTTCCTTTACTATTCACTCACTAATGATGTGAATGGAGTCCTTCCTCTTCTGGTAAAGGCAGAATAACAGTGGATAGGTCAGAGGTTAACCTGGGTTCTGTCTTTCTGTCGATCCATACGGTCGCAGGTAAGAAATATATTGGATTGACAGCAGACTAAGATGACAAAAACAATCGGATAATAGGAACATACCGACATGAGTTTTTGAAGGCCTGTACCAATACTGTAATCATTATTGGATCATTTTTGGACTGAAGCCGCCGATAGACGATATTCAATATCTTTTCATGAACAAATCCCAATAAAAGACACAGATTCAGCGCTTCCCCCAGAATTTTTGTCTCTGCCTCTGAAACAGCATGAATCTCAGATGAATCTCTTTTAGTTGTGTTGGCAGCTCCTTCAAGCAGGGTGAGACAGGTTTAAGCCCTTTCACCCCTGAAGTTGTTGACTCCCACACCAAAGTAGAATGATTTCTCTGGTTCGGTAGGGTCAGGCTGATACACCGCTCTAACCTTGGTTGATAACTGTCTCTGCTGAGTACCAGCTGCTGTAGTCCAGCTTCATGTATCTTCAATGAAGCTACCATTACCATTTTCTCACTTTTAGAATAATGCTAGTCAGCTACAGTTACTTAACATACTGTATGCTAAAGCGTTAGCATGCACACCAGACACAGAGATGATTTTGGTACCAATCCTCTCATCACATATTGGGGAAGTTGACCAATGGGCCCGACTCCCCAAAAGTCGCTGTAGTTCTAATGATCAAATGAGATGAAGCTCTATCTGCAGGGGCTCTGTACTACATCCTTCAACATGCTACTAATTAAAGCATTGAATTTTGATGAATCAATATATAGGAGTTTGAGTACCATTACATGCTAAACAGAAGTGTAATCCCTGTTTATAGTGCTGAGGAGAAAATACTCAAGTAACTCAAGTACTACAGCTCTGTGAGCAGTAGTTCCATGCAGTGCGCTGAGCCACCCAATGCCCACCCAAGCTGGTACATCGCAGTGTGCTCAGCCCGCCATCACTGACTGGATCTCCTCCTCAGATAGGACTGTCTTTGATATCAGCTGCCTCTAACCTGAGCCTTTCTCTGTCCAAACAGATACGGTCGGATTCAAACAGCGGGCGGCGGCCGGAAGAGTTGCCCGTCGTATCAACACGCCGGTTCTTCAGACAGAGCACCGATACAGCACGCCCAGTTTTACGAGTATCAAAATAAAGAGGAGTCTGTTGGCTTGCTGACAACACGCATGGTAGACATGCAGGTGACATCATGACGGCAATGGATGCACACTGAATGGCACGGGAGTGAACATGTGAAAAATATCGCTAACAATCCCAGGGAGGTTTATACATATTTGCACTGTTATTGTAGTTATTGAAAAAAAGAAATATATATATATATGTATATATATATATACTTGGCTTGGGAAGATATGCTGTCAGACATTGAAGCACATTGAAATGTAATAACTGCTGGATAATGTAATAATGACAGATTTTATAGTAACCGGACATTGTTGAATTAACTGGTGATTATGACTTCATAAGGGGTACAATTACTTTTAATCGATGATGTCATAATAACATTGACTAATAATGTAATAACCCATAAGAATAAGAAGAATGTGACAACTCCAGTTATTACATTATTAGTTAATATTAGAACAGTTAAAAAGATGTTACATTATGATATAATAACCGGCGGTCAATGTAATAATGTGATGTAACTATATTATCCAGCAATTTATTACACCAACAGGGTTTATTATCACATTTTTAACTCATTTAAAAAGACAGTTTTATTCAATTTTGATAAATTATTACATTTCCCAGCAGTTGTTACATAATCAGTTGCTCCAGACCTTCATCTGTCAGAGTTTCTTTGCACCATATCATTACAGTATTTCTATTTGAATTTGCTTTGATTGTGTTGCTGTAGAATTTGTTCCGTGCTTATGCCAACGGGCTAATCCTAGGTGGCAGATCCAAATCCAGTGACACATTCTACAGAGTCCTAACATGTCATCAATAAACCATACTTACAATATACCATACAGCACCAAAAAAAAAAAAAAAATCAAAAGCACTGAAGTATTTTTAACCACAGGGCTTTAATCAAGTTTTGAAACTGCACAGGGAAATTCCTAACCTTTGAGTATGATTCCCCAATGCCAAATCCAAATTAGTTGAGGCGAATTGATTGGCAGGTACCCATGCGTGTTATTACATTACAGGACAAGGACACCCCGAAATCATGTATTAATTCATTTCTTAATTAATTAAAATATTTCCAGCTTTTTCTCACTAGCCAGTGTCAAATGTAGTCTGCATTCCTTAGCAATGGTTTTGGTCAGAAAGAAAAGGGAATGCATCCATTGTTGCCGTCCTCCTCAGTTTTAAAACAGCAATGTGGAGTGCAAAAAGTTCTGCTGATCTTTTTTTTGAAATGTGTGTTTTGTTTTTGCTGCTTAGTTTGATTCATAAGTGCCTAAGGCATGGTGGGTTATGCCTTACATTTTTACAGTAAAAAACACTGAGATGTCTTATATAATGCTGAGTGTGCTGCCAGGTAAATTAGCAGCCTGCACTTGACGGGGGAAACTGTTTATAGACGGAGGAGAGCTGCGCCTCCGACAGAAAACCCCCATGCCAGCCCAGGGAGAGGCTGCATGGCTGCCTGGCGCACCAAGGCATCCTCATCAGCAGATTTGGAGCGCTGCCACTGTCAGGCTGGGTCACAACTCAGAGGGAGCTTACTTTAATCAGAGGCACTCCCCCCACCTCCCCTCCTCCTTTTCAAGCTCTCTCAGTGGATGGCTGTGCTTATGACGGGAAGTGTGCAGTGAGATTGGCTTCCCCATATCAGAAGCTCTGTCGGACTTGTGCGCCATAGAATGAGCTGATTGATCTGATATCCCGCAGCAATGACGATGTTTGTTCAGCTGGAATGGTTGATATTGACTGCTACTTAATCATGAGGGGGCATGTGGGGGAGGGGGGTTCAATTACATCCTAGGGCGTCCATTCTCTGACTTAACACAATGAAAAAGATCAGCTGGGAGGCGCAGTAGATGACTAAAACAGCCTGAGCACTATTTATCTCTCTCTCTCTCCCTCTCTCTCTTTCCCTCTACTCTTTCCTCTATTTCTGTCACTGGTTCAGTCTCCCCCTCCGTCTATCTCTCCTTCTACTTCACCTTAGGGCTCATCAGTACATCTGTGGTCCAGATAATAACAGTTCAGTCCAATTCAGCTAACGGCTACAGGCTAGCGTGAACAGCCCCCAGTGGATCCCCTTTAAAACACTCACAGAACAGAAACACACTCTGAAGAGACAGCGAGCCAAAAAAAATACTGTAGTATGCAATAAATACTTCACAAGTATGTGAAATTATGTTTTAGTTTTAGTGGGTGAAATATTATATGATTTGCCATTTGTAGGGTTCATCAGATCATTTCCAGTGTGAAGGGTTATGTCAAGCAACTTGAAGCTGCTACCGGTACAAATTGAAATGTGATGACTTTGGTGACCCCTTGAATGCCTTCGAGGTAAACGATGACTTGCCACTTGCCGCTACTTGCTTGGAACGGGTATAAACTTGTGAAAGGATGCAAGCTATTTTTCCCACGGTGCAAGACGTGGACGCCAGGAGCCAAATTCAGGCCAGTCAGTCATCAGACACTTAACCCCTGAGGTGCTCCCTCACTTTGCATTGAGTGATGCTCGCTCGCTCAGTGTTGCGCGTAAGCTTTGCAACTGCAGTGGCTGTTAACCTAACCTACCGGAACATAGTGATACAGTAGAATGGATCTATTCTTCTTGACTATGAATTATATCCTGATTATTTCAGGACTGTAGTAACTTGATGCTGCACACCTGTGGGAGTGCATTGAGTCTGTACTTCCTGTTTTGGTTGAGGCCCCTCCTTTGTGCCGTAAATCAATCCTGCACCATCCGCAGGAAATCGTACATACAGAAAACAACACATAGAATAAACTAATTCTCTCTGCAGTGTCCTAATTTTTCTACTATGGTATCAAAATTCATTTGAGAGTGATATCTTGAGGAAAAATATTCTACATGTAGGAGCTTTAATCCTGAATTGTGAATCCAGCAAACAAATGATAGCATCTGATCAAGGCTAATGAAATGTCACGGCCAAAATTAAATCCATGCAGGTGGTTATTTAATATGAATTATTATCAGTTAGGATGACAGGAGCTTAATAACAGAGTGCAATAACAAACCCTGTTGTCCTGTCACGGGAATAAATGAGAGAAGAAATGAGAGAGGCCTGCATCTCTTCTTGTTGTAAATTTTTCAGCTGAAAACAATCAAAAATGAAAACACAAAATCAGTTCATGTTCTGGTAAGCCGGCTGATGAAAGTGGATCTACCGGATCTCCAGCGAACACAACCAAACATATTGAAGTCTTAAAAGTCACACACACACACACAAACTAAATAATGGCCTGGCTCTGTTGATCACCATCCTCCAATTACCCAAATGAAATTCTTTATTCTAAAGTCTCTCTCTGCTTGGCTTCTAGCCATCTCAGTATAGCATATAGATGCTACAGGCTGACTGGCAGGCATATTTAATGGAGCATTGACATGCTAGCTGGCTGATGAATTTGTGCAGAGTGGAAAATTCTGCTAATTACCAAGCTCTGCTTCCACTAGTAAATGCTTTTTTTGAATAATAATCCCATTACGGAGGCTTTTGTCACTCCAATACGCCATAAATGCAAACATACTGACCAGACATGCAGTGTTCCCAATTCAGCCAAATATTCAATTATGTAGGCTGTAATTATTTTGACATTTCCAAGCTTGGATTTAAGTTTCTCTCTGACCTACAGCAGAAAAACACTTTACGAGCCAAAGACAGAGGCAGCAAAGTTAATGAAGAGGATGCTATTAATACAGAACACCATTATGGTTTTCCTTCATTTAGAAAGCGTACAAAAAGAGCATTGAAATAATATAAAATTGCTTTTTCCTATTTGTTCATCTATTCTCAGATGTATAGTCTATAACAGAAGCAGTGTGGGGTTTCTGTCTTGGTGGCTGATGGCTTCTATTCATTTGGTTACAGTACAGTACAGTACACAGCATTATTAGCGTTAAGTGCACATCCTAAGTGTGTTTCACATTAAAAAAAACAACTAACACCTCTTTGCTTTTCACTAGACAGGGTGACCCCCCCCCCCCCTCCCCCC